>LGRX02001957.1:80259-147567 GCA_001247695.2 Cymbomonas tetramitiformis
AATACCTCACATTTAAGGAAATGCTAGGTTAAGGAAACAGCCAGGTTTTCGGGGGGGGTCGGAAAAATGCGGAAAAGGCTAGGCTAACTTTTTGGTTACAGTGTTAAGGCCGTAACGAAACACAGTGTTAATATAAGGAACCCAGTGTTAAGCGTTGAGGGGGGGTCAGAAAATACGGAAAAAGCTAGGCTGGCTCCAAATTCCTGTTTCCTTAAATGTGAGGTATTACTGTATTGCTGGCTGGTCCCAAATCTCCGGTTTTCTTATTACCGAGTGATTACTGTATGTCCTCGGATTACGTATGACCGAAGTCGTCGGTCCAAGGCGGTTCCAACGGTTTGGAATTCATTTTGGACAATTCCAAGCCTTTGCAACTTTCCAGTCTGAGGTCGGCAGTCTGAAATCGGAGGTTCAACGGCTTGGAACCCCATTGGACCGGTCTCCGCGCAGCACGGGCGTGGTTTCAAAAGATTCCAAGCCTTTGGAACTTGCTAGTACGAGTAATGAAGCTCGAACCCGGAGGCTCAACGGCTTGGAACCCCATTGGACCGGTCTCAGCGCAGCACGTGCGAGGGTTTCAAAAGATTCCAAGCCCTTGGACCTTGTTAGTACGAGGAATGAAGCTCAAACCCGGAGGCTCAACGGCTTGGAACCCCATAGGATCGGTCTCTGCGCAGCACGGGCGTGGGTTTCAAAAGATTCCAAGCCCTTGGACCTTGTTAGTACGAGGAATGAAGCTCGAGCCCGGAGGCTCCACGGCTTGGAACCCCATAGGACCGGTCTCTGCGCAGCACGAGCGTGGGTTTCAAAAGATTCCAAGCCCTTGGAACCCCATAGGCCCAGTCTCTGGGCAACACGGGAGCGTGTTCCGAAATTCCAAGCCCTTGGAACTTCCCGATCTGAGAGCGGAACGCTATGAGCAAATGCTTGATATATAGACTGATAATTCTCTGGACCGATCATTCTTGCTACGTGCAGTTCAAGACCGTCTAAGCCGTTGGAACGATTATGGAAGTGATATCTTATGGGGTCCAGGCTTAGTCCAATGGTTTGGAACCGCTTCGGAACTTGCGTTTGACGGATTCCAAGGCGCATCCAGGCCTTCGGAACCCCTTTGGAACTCCAGGTAAGTTAGTATTATCTGTACAATGCGTGTTATATATTACACTATATTTACAACTGGTAGGTTCTGACTTGGCAGCACGTGGTGCTCAACGAGACCGATACACTACCGCCTCGAGCGAGGCAACAAGTTAACTAATCTTCGTCATCAGAACTACTATCGCCGATGTCGCCGACAAAATCGACGTAGCGGTCAAGCACGACGGCAAGCACGTCTGTCCGATGTCGAATATTTAATGGAACCTTGTTACCGGTATACCGTGCAAGCCGCAAAGGCTTCCATGGAATGGGCGCCACGACCACTTGATTGTTGATGTCCTTCGCTTCGATGAATGCATCTTTGGTCTCCCATGGCATATCGGTGCGCAGGTAGATGTTTTGCGTGACCGCATCGGAAAGAGCGGCTTCGAGGGGAAACCATCTACACTTCACAAGAATATATGTGTCAGTGTGCACGACAAGCTTGACGACCTTCAGAATTTCGCCATACCTGCCATCAGAAGTGAAAGAATCATGAACACCTGCAAATCGAGATCTACAAGGACGCTTTGGTCCGGGCGTCCGGAACCGTGTGGCAGCATGGTTCCGGACGCCCGGAACGTATCGGACTTTTGAATATTTAAACAGATTTAATGAAACGTAGCTTGACCATGGTCCAAACGGCCGGAACCTACACTCCACTCTTATACAGACGTCTGGAACATGTATAGTTGGCATGTCTCACCTGTCCTGGCCGTCTTCTTGCATTTCGGACACGTCGGTGCCTCTTCGGGAAGCAGATCTTTGAAAAGAAAATTGCACTTCTGGCACACATCCATCTCGTTGTACTTCATGAGGAAATCCTTGAAAAACCGCAGGCACGCTTGGTAGGTATGAGGTAGTGCTACCTCGTCATCGGTCGAGATTGATTCATCTTCGACCTCCAAGCCGCATACTCGACGTCGCAGGATTTCCAGGATTGTGTCAAAGTACGCTTGGGTCGAGTTATGGTTGGAGTGGGCCTCAAGTAGATCCAGTATGAAGCGGTTTGCAAGGGTAGTCGATTTGTCATGCACATTTTCTCCCTCCTGCAATTTAGTCACACAGTATCTGATTGATTTTGGTCCAGAGGGGTTCCACACGTAAGGACGCACCGTTCCAATGACTTGGAATAGTGATATAGTGCAGTTTTCGGAAGGCATTCAATCTGCGCGTATTGAACTTACCATGATGAATTCCGGGTCCCTTGTTCGGTCGGTTTCACGTTGCTCGCGCGCATCACTTTCCTCCTCCTAGAATACGGCGGGCATCCACTCCCATCAACCCAACAATCCTGAACTAATAAGATGCGATGTAAGAATCTGGCTTACAGTGATGGCTCTAAAGGTGTTCCAAAGGCTTGGACGATGCTTGGACTCTTCTTCGCGGGGGAATCCAAGAGTGTTCCAAAGGCTTGGACGGAGCTTGGATATTGTTAAAGAATGGTTCCAACGGCTTGGACGGGATTTAGAACTCGCCGAGTCAGACGATGCATACTCAATCGGGCTGAAGAAGTTTTCACGGATCTTCCGGAGCATCCGTTCGGCATGGTCATGAAGATATGTGTCATCCTCGTGTTCTTCCTCTTCGTCCGTCTCTGATGGTGGATCCGTCTCACCGTCATCATTCACACTTTCGGCACCGTCAAGAGAGTCGTTTTCTTCATGATCTCGGTCATTGGAGAGGCGTGCGACGGGCGGATGTAGGATCAAATGCCGCTTAATCTGTTTTTTGGAGTAGCAAAATCGGAGTCTGCATTGATCGCATGGGCATGGAGTGCCTTCCGCGTTCTCGTTTCGAGCTAGTCCACGCCTTTGCCTAGCCATTATTCCTGCGAATCCATGTAAGAAGTGTGAGTTGTCTGACCGGACTTGTAAGGTTTTCAGATGCATTCCGGGCGCCCGGACCCATGGTCCGGCGCGTGGGAACGTGGTTCCGGGCGGTCGGAATTAAATACCTTCAACATTCGGCAAAAGTCCGGTTTGTCACCTTTACATCAGGGTTTCTACGTTTTTAGGCACAATCCGGGCGCCCGGACAGGCCAGGGATTACGGTGTCCATCGGTTTGGAAAAGCCATCTTAAAAATCGACTAGGTCCACTTCTGGGGATTCATCCAAGGGCTTGGAAATCCATTGGAACTGGACATTTGCTCCCACTTGAGAAATTCCATGCCTCTGGAATTCCAAAGTGAAGCATTGGAATCGCACAAAGTTATTTAGAACGTTTTGAGGATTGCAAAAATCACCTAAGGACCAATATTCCAACGGGTTGGCCCACCCAAACCAATGGCATGGAACTTTTTTGGTAAAAATCGACTAGGTCCACTTCTGGGGGTTCATCCAAGGGCTTGGAAATCCATTGGAACTGGACATTTGCTCCCACTTGAGAAATTCCATGCCCCTGGAATTCCAAAGTGAAGCCTCTTATTTCAAAGCTTAATACTTGGCTGTTTTTTGTGTAAAAAGCCCAAAAAACAAAATTTCGGAAAATTTTCTGTTTTTTTGAAAAGTGGACATATGTTTGGCCCCGATGTTTTTGATATGCAGCGACGTGAAAAATGCATAAAAATTGTTTTCTACCGTCAATTATGCACATCTTACGGGAAATTTCTAAAAATAGAGCTGCGACGAATTCTGTAGAAGGACTTGCTCCAAAAATAAAAAGCAACAGTCCAGAAAACAGAAATATACAGTATAGCGATGGACTGCTCAGATCGAAGATTAAATTGGATTCGTCGTGCACGAATGGTTGGATCGACTGCTCAGTCTTTCGCCGTACGTAGTAGAATCGCGAGTAATCGCGAGTAATCGCGAGTAATCGCGAGTAATCGCGAGTAATCGTTAGTAATCGCGAGTAATCGCGAGTAATCGCGAGTAATCGCGAGTATCGCGACCTTTGAAGACGATGGATTTTCAAATGGCTAGACGAACGGTACTCTGTGACTGTGGACTGTGGACACAGTGAAGACCCGACACTTTACAATACGGAACTTCATATTTCACCTCAACGCCGTCGAAGACTTGCAGTATTGTATGTCCAGGTTTGTACTGTAATTATCTATATGAGCTTAGCCGTGTCTTCTTTCTTCTCATTTTTCGCAAGATTACTTTGTGGAGATCTGCAGGAAATTCTCCGGTGACGCTCGGGTCCGGGACGTAAACGCGATTCCAGGAAGTCTGAAAGATCTCTGCGGCGGAGTTATTCAAACGGTACGGGCTCAATTCGCCGTGACACTGAGAATGCCGCAACGACAGTTCTTGAACGTACCTGCCGTTATCTAGCAGCCTTGCATGTTGCGCGCGCAGAGTTGTTTTCAGCATTTTGTTTGAAAACAGTTCAGCATCATCGTAGTAGCAACACCGTATCATTAATCCCACAAACCTGCACTTTTAAAAATAGCGTCACCCCAAAATAGTACCGATGCTCGAGAATCGGCCATAACACGCCGGTATGTTTTCCACATATGCGTGTAGAACTGAGCTTTGTGTTTTACTTTTTCAGGGATTGGTACCGCCCGGGTCGAGAATTGCTCTATCGCAGGTAAGACTGTTTAAACGTTGGATCTGATTTGCGTTTCGTTGACTGAAGTTTATTATTTTACTTGCGGTTCGGCGTCTGATGAACGCTGATTTTGTTCTGTTTTACGGCATGTTCGCAGGTCGTGTTTCAAGTGCGTCAGTGCTTGCAATTAGCGGAACAGATTTCAATCTAAAAGTTTCAAACTAATTAGAGTAGTTTTAAGAGTAGTTTCGAAAGCTTGCAGCTTTCGGTAGAATCCCTGATTTGTGATAGCATTATTAGCCTGAACCTAGATCCCACGCACTTGTAACTCTGTCAAGTAATGTTATTTATCCAATGATGATGACGCATTTGCAACTTAGCATCGCAACCTTTAAACTTTCTGTGTACAGCATGCACACGACATCATAATGTATGTGTGCAAAGAAACATGAAAACAATGTAGCAACAATTGCAAGTGTATTTTGGAACTGCGCAGTACCCCTTAACCCTGCATACCTGCATATTCTCACTGTAAATGTATTTGGACCCATGGTTCCAAGTCTTTGGAACCATGTCCGTTTAAGCCTTTGGAGCCATATATGTTTAAGCCTTTTGGAAACGTTGTTCCAAATCGTTGGAAATGCGGTTCCAAGCGTTTGAAATTAATGAAATGTATGAAGCAAAATAAATGTATTTGGAACCATGGTTCCAAGCCCTTGGAACATGTCCGTCCAAGCTTTTGGAAACATTGTTCCAAAGCTTTGGAACAATGGAACCTGGCCATGCAATTCTCGTTTAACAGATTCTAAGCCCCGTCCAAGCCCTCGGAACTCGCTTGGAACCTTAATTTAACAGCTTCCAAGCCCTTGGAATCACGTTGGAATCTCTGTTTAACTGAGTCCAAGCCCTATCCAAGCCCTTGGAACCCCCTCGGAAACTTCTTTTGACGGAGTCCAAGACCCGTCCAAGTCTTTGGAACCCCTTTGGAACCTGTTTTTTTGCAGCGTCCAAGCCCTTGGACCCTCCTCGGAATCACCGTTTGGCAGAGTCTAAGCCCCGTCCAAGCCTTTGGAACCCCATTGGAATGCCCGTTTAACAAGGTCCGAGCCCCGTCCAAGCATTTGGAACCCCCTTGGAATCGCCAATCTAAAAAAATCCTATGGGAATCCAAGCCGATGGTCCAAGCGGGTCCAACGGGGTTCCAAGCTGACGGTCCAGATGGGTCCTATGGACTTCCAAGCCGAGGGTCCAACGGCTTGGAACCCCTTTGGAATCGTGTGTAAATTCCAAGGGGGTTCCAAGGGCTTGGATAGCAAATGTCCAGGTCCAAGCCGTTGGACCGCGGCTTGGACGGGGCTTGGACCTGGACATTTGCTGGCCAAGCCCTTGGAATTCCCAGTGTTAACGCCAACGCCTCTCAAACACACACCTGTCCTATCGGGTCCTACGGGGTTCCAAGCCGACGGTCCAAGCCCTTGGAATGTTCCTTATTTTGTAGGGCATGTCATGGCATGCCATGTCATGTCATGTCATGTCATGTCATGTCATGTCATGTCATGTCATGTCATGTCATGTCATGTCATGTCATGTGTCATAATGTGCTGGATTTGGCACAGTGACACCTAAAATATGTCACCTGCCTCATCCTAGAGTAGTCTGGGTGACCGTCACTCGTAGGCCGAAACCTAATCCCTGAACTTAAAGTCAGGTATATGTTTATCTCTTTTTTTTATCTTATCAATCCGACCGTTCTGATAATTATCGAAACCCTATATTGGGGTATAACGACAAATAGATATGTATCGGCCCTGCATATCTAGCAGGTTTTGGTTCGCACCATCGCTTTTACACTGCTTCTACTATGAGTGGCTAAACGCCGACGCTTGGGATGGAGTGAGCGGTCGCTAGGGAGGCACACGCGGTTCAGTGGTATGGCCTAGGCAGCTTGGTTGATTGAGCGGCTTCGCGGACGTGCACTTGGACGTTTTGCGAGTTGATTTTACGTTGGCTGGATATTGCCGTACTTCTGGTCGATATCACACCGTTTGCGGTACCCGGGAATCCTTTAAGTCCACACGACTTCGTCGAGTTCTTCGTCCTTATCCGCAAGTTTACGCTCTCGACGACCACCACCTCTTGGCCGCCACCACCGCGACCGCTTCCCGATCACACCCGCTTGCTCCGCCCCTACTGTCATTTCATCATGGTTACCACCGGATCAACTTCGAGCGCTCCTCTGCGGAGGAGGAACCTAGCGACTATTTTCGACCAAGCTGCTGCCCGACACGCGACCACTCCAGGGACTCCGACGGCAACCGTCCCTCCAGCGTCTGGACCCCCTGCGGCATTCGTGGCAGCTGTCCGTACTCTGATCCGCACAAGGCACGACGAGAAGGCCGCCAAATTTGTCGCCAAGAAGTGCTTCGGTTTGAAAGACGAGCGCTTCCATGGCAACGAGAAGAACGTGCACGTCATCTTTACCCGCATGGTAGCTGCTCTTCGCGAGGCTTTCGTGGCCGAGGACGAGCAGCTGAGCGACCTCTTTGTGCTCGACGACGCCGGCATCACGGTGCGGGAGGAGAGCAATCGGCTCCTCTTCTCCACCCTTGAGCTCCTCGTGCATCCTTCCAGTCCAGCTTCGGACTGGTTGGAGAGCTCTGCTCAGACGTTTCCCGCGGATGGGAAACGTGTTCTGCTCGAGTTTGCGCGTAAACTGCTTCATGCCGACGCACCCTTTCAGGGGACGTCGGACTTGCTGGCAGTTGAACTGGGCTACGGCATGGACCCCAACGACTCGATCATGGACTTCAACGCCGCGCTCGCCGCCGCGAAACGCAAGAACACCCTGGACGAGGACGACGTCAAAGGGCAATTCATTCAGGCCATGGACGCCGACTACTACAGGCCTGTGGTGTCGCGGCTCCTGCTGCACGACCAGCGGGCGGCGGTGTCCCTGTTGACCGTTCAGCAGTGGGCCCGCGAGTGTCATGCGGCTCACGCGTGCGGGCTGGCACGGCTTCGCCGAAGTCGGCTGCGGTTGGCGGCCACATGTTAACACGTTGCTTGCGAGGTTTGGCGACCCGCCGAGCGGGCACACTTCCGCGGACGCCGACGTGATGGAGATCCTCCTCGCGTTACGCAAGGAGGTGCGCGTTCTCTCCGACAAGGTCAACGGAAAAGGCTTCACTCCCCGCGCGGAGAAGCCTCACAACCCACGCACAGGGTTGAAGTACCGCTTCGCGGCCTCTCCGCTCCCGGAGGGGAATTACTCGCAGGGGAATTCGAAGCTTGTGGCGTTTCATCGTGGGACTGGACAGGCGATCCCGCTTTGCCAGCACTCGACGTGCACGTCAGCGCAAGCTAGGCATTGGCACCGCGACTGCCCGCACGGCGGTCCGCGTGCGGAGAAGACAGCTGCTGGGGCGCATTCTTTCGCGGTTCAGGACGTGGAGGGCGACTTCTACGCCGCTGCCTTCCAGCACGCCATCGACAACAACGACACCGACCGCTTCGACGCGCTATGCTTCTTCGCGGGCGGCAAGCCCGTAATGCTCGAGGACCTCTCCGCCGCCTCCTTCTGTGTGGGCGACACCGTTGAAACTCCCGCCATCGACGAGTATCTGGAGTGCTGCCAACCCGCTGACACCCGCTTCGGGGTCTGCGCGGTTGGTAGTGCCATGCACGTCAACAACTTCCAGGTCCACGATAAGATCCCGGACAACGCTCTGGACGTGCCGCCACCGCCAGCGCCGCCTGCCGCTCCGCAGTCGGTGGTGTCCGACGAGGGCATGTTCCCCGTCAGCGCGCTGCACGCCCACGAGCCAGGCACGTCCTCCATGGACAAGTTTGCGGTGCGGCTTGAACTCACTAACCCTGACCCGCCCCTCGCGATGCATTACATGGGGCCCGTGGCAACCGTTGATTCAGTTTCGGTGACTGAGGAGGAGTCCGAGGATGACGACGAGGGTGATCCGCTGCCGCGGCAGGCTCTGGGCTGCGGCAGACCGCCGTTGGGCTTTGGGTACTCTGCCCTGACGTCACTCGCAGTTTGCATGCTCTTCATCGTGTGTGCCGCTGCTGGGCCGTCGGCCGCTTCAACCTTCGGTGGTGTTGGCATGGGCACCGAGACGGCTCCACCGGTCGGTGGTGTCGTTCGCGGACTGCCGGGGATGCTTCTGGCGCCGACGACAGCCTTGCGTACATCTTCAATCGACGATCGAGGTTTGGGTTCTACCCAAAATTGCCCCACGCATGATTTCTCGGCGGCACCGGGGCACACCGGCGACGAGGTCGGCGGTGCTGATGTGCAATCACCCGCAGCTATCCCACCGTTCGAGTGTTGGCGGCCGGCGGGGTGGTACTCGGCCGCGGAGATCGACAGGTCACGCAGGGCGAGATTGACAACGGCGACATCGGAGCTTTCTAAATTTGCTCCACCGCATGGATCCTCTGACAGTGCAGACACCGATTGTGTTTCGGTGAACAGTGGTACCAGCTCTCCTGGGTGCTGTGACAGTGGTACCGGCTCTCCCGGGCGCTGTGGAAGTGGCTAGTGCTGACATGCTTGAGATTAGCCTGCCTTCAGTTTGAGATGCTGTGGGTGCAGGTTGCCCCAAGACGGGCCCTGTTTGCTGTTTCGGGTTTTCAGTGTATCAGAATTCGGCAGTAGAAAGTAGTGGCACAGCTGCTGCACTGCCTGTTCGGGAGAGGGGGCCTGGCCAGTATGAGCACAGTGCCTCCTGACCCACTAGCACTGACTTTTCTGCCTCTCGGTAGGCATTTCTTTACTGTTTCGGCTACCTAGTTTGGTCCCCACACTAGGTGGTGTGCTGGATTTGGCACAGTGACACCTAAAATATGTCACCTGCCTCATCCTAGAGTAGTCTGGGTGACCGTCACTCGTAGGCCGAAACCTAATCCCTGAACTTAAAGTCAGGTATATGTTTATCTCTTTTTTTATCTTATCAATCCGACCTAAGGCTCAGATTTTACCGGTAATTCCAAGACGAGGCTCGGTAATACCGGGTAATTTACCGGTAATACTTTTGGTGGTAATACCGGAATTTTACCGCCGGCAACTTGCACCCCAACTTTCTCTGTAATGATCGGAATCCGGATTTGAAAGTCTCTACGAGGTAATGATACACCCCTGCATGCGACTTCATGCTCACTAGGGTAAGTGCACACGTGTATGAATTAGTATTGGCATGCCCGATTTCCGACAGTACAGACAGATACAGGAAAGTCGGCTTGCGCATTCTTAGCGGAGGCGCGGAGGCGCGGAGGCGCGGAGGCGCGGAAAGGAAAATGGAAGAAGGAAAATAGTGGTTTCGTACGCTCCGAAAATAGTGGTTTCGTATTCCGTGCATTCCGTGGTTCGGATGGTCTCCATGGCGCTCGTTACCGGCATATCCTGTCTTACAATTGGCAATGGAAACATATTTCTTCTTGGCGCCTTGAGATGTTAAAAATTTAAGCGACTGTGCGAGGCCTCCTACTGTGGTTGGACTGCCATATCGTGCCACATACGAGTTCACCAGAAAAAAATTCTCGAATCGGCGTGTGCGACGTTGAAATTCTGGTTTCAAATTACGGACGGAATTGCATATTTCACTCGGCGCGCTGTTTCGTGATGGTTGGAAATGTACTTCTGGCTTTACCTTTATTTTTACTTTTTACGATGTTGTCGGTGCCATCGGGTAGCTGCTTTATATCTTATATGTATTGATTTATTTGTGGGCGTTTGTTTATTTGCCGTGCAGCAGTGAACCTCCTAGATACCGCAGATATTATTATTCACAGCAGATATCATTAATCACAGCAGATATTATTATTAATCACCGCACCTACAGCAAATATCATTAATCACAGCAGATAATATTATTAATCACAGCACCTACAGCAGATTTCATTAACCACAACATATATTATTATTAATCACGGCACCTACAGCCGATTTCATTAATCAGAGCAGATATCATTAATCACAGCAAATATTATTATTCACATCAGATTTCGTTATTAATCACAACTGATATTCTTATTCACAGCATGTACAACCGATATTATTATTCACAGCAAATTTCATTCATCACCGCAGATATTACTATTGCTACACAAAATATGTTATTCATTGTTGTGTTGCATCAAAAGGCATCAAAGTTGCTTCAGCTAATTTATTCAGAGTTTATGCAGACTTGCGGAGATATGCCCATGAGCCATAATACAGTATCACTTTCTTGTGATTGTAATGAGATTTCGTCCGGCATCCTGATGCGCCACGACAGGACACGCAGGATGTTATTATGAAGCCTGGTTATGCAAGTCGAGGTGAGAAGGAGGAGGAGAAAGGAGTGGTCCAAGGGCAAGGCCGCCATCCAGTTCAACGTACTGTGGCACGTTCTGTGGTCGTTGGTAAAAAGGGGTATATATGTAATATTACCTTGGAATCGGCCAATTACAATACATGGTAATTGGTAATTTACCTGGTAATCCTTAAGTATGGGAGGTAAATCGAAAAGGGGGCTTGGTAATACCCGGTAATTTACCGGTAATACCCTTACCGGTAATTACCAAAAAGAAATACTCCTGCGCCTTAATCCGACCGTTCTGATATCGAAACCCTATATTGGGGTATAACGACAAATAGATATATATCGGCCCTGTATATCTAGCATAATGACATACAGTCGTCAAGTATTGTCAGTACGGTCGACTATGAGTCTATGACATGTATAGTCAGAATGGCTGTCATCCACCTAAGGTGAGTGACATCTGTCATCGAGAGGCCAAGTATATGGCATCGAGATGGCGAAGCAAGCAAGATGCGTCTTTAAAGAACGAACTGAATCGTTCTGTCAAGACGCATCTTCGCTTCTAGCATGCACTGAACAGCATGCGAGCATCAAATGGCTATATCGTCTAGCCGATGCGTCATGTTCACCTAGTGCTCTCGGGTTCACAACCCGATGGTGGTAACGCGTGCGACGCGTGAGAGCACTAGAATATATGAGGAGCATTGGGCTCAAGCACGCACTTATGGTCCCCAGACTGCTGCACTCATACACCGCCACCAAATACTAGCAACTTGCACGCAACGGTTACCGTTCCATAACAGTCGTGCCGTGACATGTCATGTCATGTCATGTCATGTGTCATAATGACATACAATCGTCAAGTATTGTCAGTACGGTCGACTATGACATGTACAATCAGTATGTTTGTCATCCACCTAAGGTGAGTGACATATGTCATCGAGAGGCCAAGTATATGGCATCGAGATGGCGAAGCAAGATAAGTCTTCAAGAACTGAATTGTTCTGTCAAGACGCATCTTCGCTTCTAGCATGCACTGAACAGCATGCGAGCATCAATGGCTATATTGTCTGGCCGATGCGTCAAGTTCACCTAGTGCTCTCGAGTTCACAACTCGATGGTGGTAACGCGTGCGACGCATGAGAGCACTAGAGTATATGAGGAGCATTGAGCTCAAGCACGCACTTCTGGTCCTCACATTGTTGCACTCATACCCACCAAACTCTTGCGCGTTGCTGTTACAGTTCAATAACAGCCGTGCCATATATCCTAAGACCTTGACACCTATACAGATTTCAGCATCGTCTGCGAGAACAGGTGTTCCGCTCGGTGAAAACGAACAGGCTAAGCTCCATAAACAGTCCGGCCGAGTGCTTTTTATCATGCATCTCGGAAACCCGGATAATACGAAATAATGACTGACAGTACGGTACTACTGTACTGTCATCCTAGCTACTAGCGGAGTCACGGTTCCGATCAGAGACAGGTCAGGCTAGGGGCTATCAGAGCCCATAATAATAACCCTGAACCTAAAGTCCAGCACACCATCCGGAGCTGTGACTGTAGCCAATGGAGCTAGGCAAGCGGAGCAAACTAAACAGACAACAAACAACACTTCACTGGAAACATATATACTTCTAGCTGGGCGCCCGGGGACTTGTCCCGGCACAACCCACCACTGCGGCTAAGGCTAATCACACCTCCAGGATAAGAAATAAAACAATCTAGCCACTGTAAAGCTGGTCGGCAGAGCCGAGTTCAGCAGACGGATCCCAAGGCAGGAAAACATCCGAAGTAAGTTGAGATGAGAATTGATAAACATTGCCACCACCAGACCCAAGCGGGCAAGGTGGGAGAGGTAGAATCCCGAAGTTGACAGAGGCAGACAATCGCGGAGCACCACCAGACCCAAGCGGGTCAGGTGGATCCCAGAGTGAAATGGCAGAATCACCAGACTGCAAAGCCGCCGAGGTCGATTGAGAAGAGAACTGCGGCACATCCCGCGGCGGCAATGACGAACCAGCAGTAACCACAGGCGGGTAAAGAGAATCCAGTAGTGCATCATGGAACTGTAGTGAACCGTAGCCGTAAGTGGCTCCGGGCTCAACCAGGCCCCAGACACCACCGCCGACCACGAGGGTCGGCATCGCCGTAGCACTGAACAGAAATGTAGCCACCATAAAAAGAGTGAGGGCAAATTCACCAATGCCAAATGGCCTGGAGCCTCTGGGGCGGGACTCCGAACCGCCGAAATGCTGCAGCCGCCGGCGGTGCACCCCCCTCAATTTCAGTCAGGCAGACACCAGGAGGGTAGTTGGAGCCCTCCCCATCATCATCGGAATCACACACCTCAACAGGCTCAGGCTCAACGTCAAGCCAGTCAGGGTGGATAGCGTTAAAAGTCTTGAAAGAATTGTCAGCAGGAGTCATTGGGCCGAGAGCCAGAGAGGCAGACGGCGGCACCAAGGTGGCACGGTTGACTTCATGCAAGTCAACCGGCCCATCATGCACAGGTGCAGAGGCCCGCGGCAGCAACTGCTTGCCAGTGGTCGGCTCAGCGACACCACCAGCAAGCGGACCGCTGACCGCAGAAAATGCAACACGGCCAATAGAGAGATGCTCAACAGGTGCAGACTCAGCAGAGGCAGCAGCATCCTTGAACTGCTGCAAAGCCGTAGGCTCCGGAGCAAAGGAATATGCAGATAGCTCACAGATTTCAGGTTGCCCCACGAGAGCACACAAGTGCTCCATGGACCCTGCATCTCCAGCGTCATAGTACCGCTGAAAAGGAAGGGCAAGCACGTCGGAGTCATAAGACTCGACGGCTTGGCAGTAGGATGCCGAAATGGACAACGGGTGAGTGTCCTTGTGAGGACACTCACTGAGCCAATGCTTTGACCCAACGGCGCGGCACTTTTCGTGCCTGCACGTTGGGACAAAGGTGCCAGACCGCGTGTCAAAAGCCACCTCCGAAGAGGCGGAATGAGCAAGCGGCTGCACTCCAGGTCGGTGGAAGTTGCGCGGAGTGTGTTTCCCAGGAGGCGGCTTGGGGCCACCCCTCTTAAGGGAATCCACATCCCGCTGCAACTTGACCAACTGAGCACTGAGCCGATCAATGGCCGAAGCCAGGCCAGTGTCAGTGGTGCAAGATGCTACAGACATGGGGCGCCCTGCAGTGCGCTTGCCCGAGAGCCGTCCGCAACGGTACTGCTCGCGCACGCGTGCCTGCAGGGTGAGCAGACTTACAGCCGCACGCTGGTCAGCTCGAGCAAACGAGTCAACCAGCGTGGCGTAAGCCGGCCCAGACAGAGCAGAGAGCAGTTGTCTTCGGGCAGCGTCTGCAGACGCTGTGCATCCCGAAGACAACTGTTAAAAAGACGAATGCCAGAGTCAGGGTCATGCTCATCCTGTTGGATTTGGTGTTCAGAACACTGATGGTTTTCTGATCAGTGTAGTATGATAGGCAATATGACTGACATACGGAGCAGATCTGAAAACTGAGGTTTTCTGATCAGTCGGAGGCCTAAGAGGCCAGCAACGGGACTGAGAAGGCTTCTTGCCGTGTTACTGTGAGTGTGTGGACTTTCCCACCCGCCCTCCCTTGTGCTTCAGGTACGGATGTGGAGAGGCCGCTTTCAGTGCAGGAGGTGCAGGACTTGGAGGACCTGGAGCAGCTGGGCTCTGAGCTGGAGGCTGTGCAGATCCGGCCGGGTTTCCATTCACATATGTGTCATATGTGTCATGCAAGCTGGGCTATGTAGCCGCAGCTGATTAGAAAACTGTTCAAAACTTGCTGGAAACTCTCTAATGTCGCTGTCGCACGGCATCGGCAGCGGCAGCGCCGGGCAGCGGGCAGGCAACGCAAGCAGCAGGAACTTTTTGGATAACATGGACGATATACGTTGGGTTTCAGGTATACGAAAAATAAAAAGATTTAATACGCACTGAAGGTGCATATGTGTAATTGTATTATATTCATAAATAATAGCGGACGGGTCAATATATCATATATAGGTAATGACGTGTCTCAGTGACACGTCATTTTGATTCTCAATCCTGCAATACCCGTACACGCGAGGCATGACCGCCTGCGCCTGCGCCTCGTCGTCGCGCGTTGCTGCTCCCATAAGAGCAGCGTGTCCACGAAGGACATAAATGGATCCGGTTGCTAGCTGCAGACCTCGCGTATCAAAGGCCTTTGTGTCGCTTGAGCCTCGTCAAACCAGGCGGGCTTGCCTGGGTTTACAAGGGCAGCCCCGACCGCGACCGCGACCGTGCCATCAGCGGTCGTCGTCCTTTCAATTTTTCCTCCAACTAATTTTAACTGTCGATATACGTTCCTCCTACGTTATACGATTTATTTTATTCATTATTATTATTATTTATTATTATTATTACATTTATTATTATTATTATTATCATTATTTATAATATGGCAGTAATATCAAATATGGGATAATATTATGTCAAGGTAACATCGCCCCGTTATCTAACGGCCCCATCTCACTGCATGAGCCCTATTACAACACATAGCAATCGGGTTATGTCACTTTCTTTACGTCGATGAAATCCTCTACAGTTTCCTGAAAAAGATCTTGACAAGTTGACATCACGATTCCGAATTTTCCGATTGGATATCGGGAATTCACGACTTCCCCGACGAAGCGCTCGAGCCTCGTTTTCCAGTTTACAGTATCTGTGACACAGTTTTCTAATCAGCTGCGGCTACATAGCCCAGCTTGCATGACACATATGACACATATGTGAATGGAACCCGGCCGGTGCACTGCGTGTGGAATTACAAAAAATAATAATACGAAAAATCCAGATGTGCCACAAACCAAGGACTCCCGTCAGACAGGAATCAGGGTCCCTCGACCCGACTGCCGACCCCAGCCTTCTGCATGCGGGCACACGCCCCTCGTGCCAAAGGACTGAGGCCTGCAAATAACATCATTACCCTAAAGAGTACAGACTATGGACCTAAAATGCTATGCTAGGGCTGAAACCCTCAAAAAGCATAATTACCCGCTCCAGCTCAGAGTCAGGCAAGACAGCAATAGCAAAGCCGTCACCTAGCAAAGCCTACTGAACAGTGCCTAGATGAGAAGCAGCATGAGGTAGCTTCGCAGCCCCCCACCGAAGGATCACTATAGCTACCTCTCATCACAGCGGTCGGCACTGAACAGGCACAGGTCCTAGTCTCCTCTACCTACACTCTAATGAGCCGACTGCCCCTCTGCGGGCCGGATCTGCACGGCCTCCAGCTCAGAGCCCAGCTGCTCCAGGTCCTCCAAGTCCTGCAGCTCCTGCACTGAAAGCGGCCTCTCCTCATCCGTACCCGAATCACAAGGGAGGGCGGTGGGAAAGTCCACACAAGTCCACAGTAACACGGCAAGAGGCCCTCTCAGTCCGTAGCTGGCCTCTTATGCCTCCGACTGATCAGAAAACCTCAGTTTTCAGATCTGCTCCGGATGACAGTCATATTGCCTATCATCCTACACTGATCAGAAAACCATCAGTTTTCTAATCAGCTGCGGCTACATAGCCCAGCTTGCATGACACATATGACACATATGTGAATGGAACCCGGCCGGTGCAAGCACACAAAGATCACCACAAAGCAGTGCACATGTAATGCATGACAACAACAAGCAATCGGACAAGAAAGGCCGCCTACTCTGCTGAGCATGGGGCATGCTTCTGGACACCGCCAGCCTGCGGTTGAGGTTGGTAGCTTTGTAGGTGGCCGCAGCCGCCGACGAGCTCCAGCCACCGTACTGATTGAACTCGAAATCAGTAACCTGGTCAGCCGCAGCCACCGCCGTAGCCCCACCAGACCGCAGGGACTGGGTCCCATACAGCTGCCTCAGAGCATCGGGGTCCAAGCCAGAAGCCTCACCCAGCATCCTGAACAGGTACCTCCTCAGCTGAGGATAGTCCAGCCTCTTCCCCGTCAGGCAGTCAGCCGACGGGTCCCGCTGAAACCGCCTGCCATCAATCTGCTGAAACAGGGGCTCGTCGGGCTGCACTCCCCGTGCAATCTGAGTGTCAACCCACCTCTGACTGACCTCCACTGGGCACAAAGGCTGCCCCTCCGCCGCTCGGGCAACCTCCACCAGCTGACCATACCTGTACTTGTCCGTCTTCCGCTTCTCGAGGAAGGTGGTCATGTGGGTCTCACAGAACTTCATATCCCGCAGTCTCACCTTCTCCGCACAGTCATACCGCCAGAAGCCTGTCCACATGTCCAAACCCAGTGTAGCAAACATCTGCCGAGTGACACCTCCCAGCATCAACCAGCAACGAGCACCACTCTGTACAAATGCAAACTCCAGCGGCTCCTTCCTGTTGAGCCGCCTGTCCCCCAGCCTCCTGTGAGCTGCCTCCCGCACCGCGGCCACCAGCCGATGAGAGGTGGGGTTCCGGTCTGCCGGGACCAGAGCCAAATCATGAGCAGTGAAAACCATAGCCGAAGCGGTCTTCACCACAGAGAAGGTCCTGGCCGCATTGGCTATGTACTGCAAGTACATAGCCACCGTGACCGGGTCAGCAGGAACAGGCACCCTAGGTGGGTCACGGTCCTGACAGAAAGCCTGGTACCGTACGAACACCCGAGAGTAGCCCCGCATGGTGCTAGCCTCACGGGTGCCAGACACCGCCAACAGCATGTCTGCCCGCAGCTGCATCTCCAGCGGGTCCGTCACGGAGAACTGCAGGCCAGCCCACTGCTCCCCAGTGCCTATGATGCCTGCATGAAGGGCAGCCCCCATCTCATACCCCTACCCCAGTCACAAGCCATGCAACCCCCCAAGGTACAGCGGGGACCAGGGCCTGCAGGCTCCCTCTCATCGAAGGAGACCCGCAAGAGGAGGACCCGAAAGTCAGGCAAGCCCACACCCCCTTCATTGGCCCTTCCGAGGCCAGGGAGGAAGGTGTCCGCTGAGGGCTGGAGCTCCGTCCACTGCACCACACAGTCTGCTAAGTGAACCCCGTCGGGACACAGCAAGACCCACCACGGCTGGAAAGTCCAGACCGGGGCCACAATGGAGGCTGCAGCCCTCTCAGCCTGCAGAAACAGCAGGAGCCTCCCGATCATCCGGAAAGGCGGGTTGCACCAGTTGACGTGCTTCCGCCAGTCCGTCTGACCGAAAGTGTCAACCCCCGACGTACCTGGACAGTGCCAAGCACTGTTGAAGGAGGGGGCACCTGCACTGTCAAAAACAAGACAATTCTTGTCAGTTGCAAACCTGTCCCGGGTGTGCCTCCACCCCCCGGCAATCCATGGGTCAGCCCACCGAAAGATTGCCGGGTTGACCATCCAGTCATCATGGTCTCTGATCTTGGACAGGGCATCAGCCCGGGCCTCAAACTCCCTGGGCATCCAAAGGGAGGACAAAACCACCCCGTGGTCAGCACAGAAATCATGCACCGCTAAAGCCAGCTCCTGAAGCTCCTGATGCCTGCTGCCAGACTCAATGACAAAATGCACAGCCTGGTTGTCACAAATGACAAGCACCCTCTTCCCTCTCAGCCTGCCAGCCACATCAAATGCCCGGAGAGAGTCAAAAATGCCCCTGAGCTCCCTGAGAGTGGATGACTTCAGTCTGTCCGACATGGTCAGATAACTGTGGCCAAGCAGCTCAGGTCCCCCAAAGGACTGCTCCAGCCAGGAACCCCATGCCACCTCAGAGGTGTCCGCATGGACTGTCTCCAGCTGAAGCCCCGCCCCCCTGGGCTCCCAGATGCCTCTCTGATGCCTACGAAAGCCGTCTGTCAGCCAAAACTCAAGCTCTGTCCGAAGAGCATCAGTACCCGGGACATGAGAAGCCCACGAGCCCCAAGTCAGGGTGTCAGCTATGAGTACCGCAGCCGCCCTAGCATACAGTCTGGTGACACCCCCTAGCACAAACCACTGAGCATTGACCAAGCCTGCAAACTTGGCTACAAGCCTCAGAGGCAGCCTATGAAACAGCCTCAACAAGTCTGACACACAAGCACGGATCTTGTTCAGAGCCTTCTCAGGCACGAACAAGACCCCCCCCTCCAGGTCTATGCCTATGCCAATATGCACAAGGGCACGTGTGAAAAACAGCTGAGACTTAAGCTCAGACACGAGCCAGCCCGCCTCCCGCACGTCCCGCATAATACGGGACAGTACAGCCAAAGCCGAGGGGTCCGTGAGAGTGGGAGCCCTCACAGCAAAAGCAAAATCGTCCACGTAGGGGTGCACACGGAATCCGAGACCCCGCCACTTACCTACGAGCTCCTTGTTAATCTTCGTAAACACCCAGCAAGCTGGGGCTAGACCAAAAGGCAGCACACAAAACTCAAAGAATCTACCCTGCCACTCAACAGCAACATAGGTACGAGACATCTCGTGAAGGTCAACGTGGTAGTACCCCGACTTATAGTCGAAGTAAAACAACCCATCATCCTTCCTAAGCAGGTCTACAAAAGGCTGGAGGTGCTCATACTTGAACTTAGGAAAGATCAAGAAAGCATTGAGCCACTTACCGTTGAAGATCAGCCGTAATTTGTCCCGAGAGTCGTCCACCATTAAAGGTAGGACAACCCGCGGCTTCCTCGAGACTTCTCTCAAGGCGCCCATAAGGACACACTCCTGCACAGCGTCAGTAACAAAGGCGGTATGCCTAACAGCAGACACGTGGTTAGGCAAGTGCACTCGGGGCGGAGCCCTGCCATCCTTAAACTTCAAGTTAAATCCTCTCTCAATCCAAGACATAACGTACGAAGAGCGGACAAAGGTCCGCCAAAAGGAGGCTCGCTCCCTAAGTCTTCCCGCAACACGGGGCACAGGAACGTCCTGTTCACACAAAGGTATGGCCTCGCCAATCTCTTCCTCAGACAATTCAAGACCTGAAACACAAGGAAACAACAGCCCGCGGGCCAAAAGTTCATTACAATTTAGGGTTTCGTCCCCAGAAGTTACATTTAAGTTGGGCATTCCACCTCAACTGCAAAGCATTCCGCTAAGCTCATTGTACTAGCCTTCGTGGCTCTACATTCTTTACAACTCAACGATCTGAGCCTCTGCCACGGCCTCTGCCGGCTGGGCGCGGTTGCGAGCATTGGTTTTGGTGGTGCCCCCATTCATTACAATTCCAGCATTGGAGCTGGCTGCCACGCCCTGCCTGAACAGGCGGCGGTGGCGGAGGCGCTCCAGGAGCAGTCGGACGAGACACAGCAAAGGCACCCCTGCCTAGGCCCTTCGTCCGCCCCTTGGCAGCCGCAGCTTGCGAAGCGTGCAATTTTTCAGCCTTCACTTCTTTTTCAGCCTTGCGCATTAGCTTCTCGTCTTCCTCATCGTCAGCGTACGACTTACGTTCAAGTTTCTCGCAGATTTTCCAGCCCACTTCAGGGCCTTTGTCCGAAACCAAGGCCAAAATTTTTGCACGCGCCTTGGCGCGTGCCACACCCTTCTCCGCAGTCTCACACAAGAACTCTAAAGCAAGAGTGACGGTCTCAGGCAGATCCACACCTTCCAATTCCTTCTTGGCGTCATTAAGAGCCAACTGAGACGCTGAGTGTGCCACGAAGTGGTGCTGGGTCTCTAAAAACTGTTTGCGAAGTCCCTTGTCCTTGCCATCATCGTTGCGAGTCAATTCAAGGCGATCGGACCCTGGAAGCTGAGTGAGGTCTACTGCTGCCTCCCACGGACGCTTACGGTCTCCTGAGGCTACTTGCGACAGTCCCTTAAGCTCAGCCAGTCGGGCAGTCGCTCTCTCCATTTGTCGCATCAACTTCATTTGCGGTTGCGAGAGGTCCTCTCCATCTTGGAAAGCGGCAAAAGCGGTCGCGTACGCTGGCTGCGCGTGCAAATCATCAATTCGTCTTTGACACAAAATTGGGTCGGTGAACCACTCCATAATCAATATACGAATACTACTGAAAGTATGTGCGCACTGAAAAGCTTACGGTGTTACAGAACTGCAAAAACGGACACGAACTGCAAAAACGGACAGTAAACTGTAAAAACCGACACAGTCGATGAAAGTCCACACAAGTCCACAGTAACACGGCAAGAGGCCCTCTCAGTCCGTAGCTGGCCTCTTATGCCTCCGACTGATCAGAAAACCTCAATTTTCAGATCTGCTCCGGATGACAGTCATACTGCCTGTCATCCTACACTGATCAGAAAACCATCAGTTTTCTGTTCTTGCCACAACACTCATGTCCGATCGGATGGATCCCATTCGAACTGTCTCTCGTCTGTGCGAGAACCGCAGAGGTGCTGCTGTTCACATTACCGCAGTCGAGTGCCTTCCAGGACAGCCGAAACGATGTTCGTGAGAGTTCCCATCCCTTGTGCAACGAGACTGACATCATGCAATGTCTCCACAGTGCGTAAAAATGCGTATGGAGGTGCAACAAGTCGTCCCTTGGTCCTGTGTGCCCGCGTTCACGAGGTCAGTAGTCGATCTTTGTTCTAAGCTGCTGGTTTAAATGCTTCGCTGACAAAGAGGACGTCTTTAATCGACCCAGTTGAAGGCTGGCGTGATCCATGTGTGTGTGCAGGAAGGAGCCAGAATTTCTTGTGTTCAAACTTCGGCCAACGTGGAACCAGGTCTTGAGCGCCGTACACTCCTGTCTGGAATGGGACTTGCGCTGCAAGGTGTGCGCCCCCACTAGGCTTGAGGGGAGCAGAGCGCCTTTCCTATTCGCCATTCCTTCCATGGTTGCGTGTATCACAGTTTGTGTGCGAAAAAACCACGTTCGTCACTCGTTCGAACGCAGATGCCCTGATGTTCCTTGGGAAGGCCATATATAGGAATGTACAAAATATAAGGCGTTTTATACACAGAGTATTATTACTTCTCTGCCGCCTGCGAGTTTTTTACGGCTTTCGTGTGTTACTTCAAAACATGATGTTGAAAGTATTCTGAAGTTGAAATCAGCATCCTTGCGTTGGTAAAACCTGCGTCCTCAGTTTGCTAGCTCCCTGCACAGAGCTTGTTTCCGCGGACCGCGAAAGTAGGTTACCGTCGGGTACTCTCTGACAGCAAGTTCAAAGCATACGATGTTCTGAGGAGTGCACTTTCGCGAGTTGCTTTGAACAGGTGGGCTTATATTCTCAGCTCAAGCAGCCCAAAGTGTAGACTCTGTGCAGGTTGTTATACAGGCCCTCCGTTTCTTATTTTATCTGCGCGTTCCTAGAACTTTCGTTCAGCGCTTTCTTCGTGAGGAGAGCCTGACGCGAAAGGGCGCTTCGACCAAATCAGAGACGTCGTGCGCTCCCGTACTGTTTGCCAAGTTTATACCCAACGCACTTTCTCTTAAGGTGAAATCGCACCACGCATGGGTATTACCTTTCACTCTCCAGCAATCTGCGCGTTGCGCGTTCGAAAGACCGAAAACTGAACCCAAGCGTTTTGCACGTTTGGATGATTTGTTTGTCAGCACTTAATATACCACTAACCACGCTGTATATTTCATCCTAGCAGGGAGACGGGCTGCCAATACCCGCGTTGGTTGTCGGACTGGGCAGTCTTGCACTTGGCGCTAGCTTTATGAGGGAAGAGGCATCCAACACAGTGGAACCCCTCTCGACCGAAGATCTTGTTGACTCACAACCTTTGAGCAAAACTTATCCTGCGAACACAGCTGCCCAAGTCGTGAACGACTCCGAGGAAGAAGCTTCAAACTCTGTGGAAGAAGCTCCTGCGAGTGTGATGGAAGTTCAGGACGAAGTTCAGGACGAAGTTCTTTCCACACCCGAAAGTCGTGCGGCCGATGCCCAGCGGTGGATTGATGACTGGAGAGTCGAAGGCATGTATCGCGAATTTTACGTGGCAGTTGGCACAGTCCGCATCAAGAGGGCAAAAGATAGTAAAGTCTTCAAATTTGGTGACTTCTTGGCAATGCAAGAAGACGCATCTGCGAAGGAAAAATTGCTAGATAAGCTCTGAAGCAGGCCGGGCTAACTTTCCCAAGGTTTAACAGTATCCATGAGACAAATTTGCAACGGTGTGAACCGGAATTCAGTGTCTCCGGGACCGCCGTTTCTTAGAGCTTCCCTGAGTTTCAGGTCTCACTGCGTAGACACTTTTTCAGCCGTAAGGATTAACCTTGTTGCAGGACCCCAAAATATACAAATGCAATAGCTTATAACATGAATATACTATCTAATACCAGAACACATCTAAAAGCAACTTATCGGAACGCCCTGTCGGTCAAGCCAGACCTCTTCTATTGTGTTTCTCTGAATTGTACACTGCATTGAAAGTGAGAATCGTTGCATCGTGTATGGGTCCGTGGGTTGAACAAATTGCAGTTGTGACCTTAGTTTGAAATGAAAAATCTTTATGATCGTTGATATGGGTTGTAGGGCACATCTCGCAAACTCTTTCAAAAGTCATAACATACAAATTCCTCCCTGACTATTAGGGTACATATTGCAAACTCTGTAAAAGTTATCAATTTGAACCTGGCATGACTCCTAGTTAAGACACCTTACACGCACAGCGAACCTTTCACAGAAATTCAAAGCTTTCGGCATGCCTCGTATAGAAAAGGCACATTTAAGAAAATTGTGCTGCATGCCCCTTCTCCGCGCAATAATTTTAGGACACGTTTGGTTTTCAGGAGTAGCCGTCAACATGTGCTAAGAGGCAAAACGTAGCCGAGACACCCTAGGATAAGGGGGTCTGAACGCATGAGAATGAGATTAGCGAATTATATGGGAAATTAGTGAGCAGATGTGACGGACATTCATCTGAGCGAACGCAGTTCAGGGAAATAATCTGTCTCTCATTCTTCACATGATGAGGATATAATTGATGATCGATGATCAGGGGGGTTTATTTTCCCCCACCTGTACGTTCACGTACCCCCTATATATATATGTGTTATATAAATGTGCGAGTGAAGTCACCACTATCGACTATGCTTGCTCTATCACTATGGCCTGCGCTCAAGGGGCATATAATATATACTAAGGGGATGTCACGCTCAGCGTTGGACGCGACGGCTATCGGGCGCACTCTGGCTCTGACGTCCATTTCAACGAAACACCGAAAGCTCGATTCGATACCGTCCGATTCGCGGATAATCGTTTTAAGCTTGTTCTACGTTTCAGAATTTGTGCTATTCCCTCGTTGAAAAACGTAAAGAGGACATGCATTTATGTCGCTGGATATTGTGTTATCTGACAACATACAATAAAAAACACAACGGAATGCTTTCATAATAGCCTCTTTGGTCGTTGCCGAGATGTCCTATTTTTTCCAGGAAGAACGCCGCTTTTTTGAAGCTTTGAAGCTTACTTTTACCGTGTAGATCCTTAAAAATCAGTGGGTACTAGTTGCGCTGACTACTCTAGCAGTCAGAATAGGCTGGGCAGTGATACCCTGCATAACTTTCATTATTGCATTCACAACATTTCTGCACAGCATCACAGCATTCGGGTGGGGAGCACGCATATGGGCAAGGCATACTAGACCGCGGTTCACCTACTTGGGGTGAACCTCGGTACTTTGCATTCCGATAGCGGATCCGTCCAATATTGTCAGGGATATGACCGATGACATATGTGTCATACATATCATACGAGTCATACATCTCATACATGTCATGTCATGTCATGTCATACGTCATAACAAATGACATACAGTCGTCAAGTATAATCAGTACGGTCGACTATGACATGTACAGTTAGTATGTCTGTCATGTACCTAAGGTGCGTGACATCTGTCATCGAGAGGCCAAGCATGTGGCATCGAGATGGCGAAGCAAGACAAGTCTTCAAGAACTGAATCGTTATGAAGAAACGCGTCTTCGCTTCAAGCATGCACTGAACAGCATGCGAGCATCAAAGGCTATATTGTCTAGCCGATGCGTCAAGTTCACCTAGTGCTCTCGAGTTCACAACTCGATGGTGGTAACGCGTATGACGCGTGGGAGCGCTAGAGTATATGAGGAGCATTTAGCTCACGCAAACACTTCTGGTCTACAGATTGCTGCACTCATACCCACCAAAGACTTGCACGTTGCTATTACAGGTCAATAATAGCGCGTGCCATGACATTGGTATTCTAAATCGTCCACACCGAGAACAGATTTGAGTGTGTGCAGCATAAACACTTCTGATATACTGTATAACAACGCAACGAAGTTCGCACATATCGCCTATAACAGCGCAACGATATTCGCATATAACAGCATCGCATCAGCGACAATAATTGCGAACATAATATTGCAGCGGCGAATCATACAACGCACAACAAAATAGCGAACGACTGACGCTCGATTATACATACGCAGTATATCATCAAAACACCAAAGCGACGAGGTGTGTTCATATAGATATCGCATTGTTGTCCTGTTGACGAATTGTACATATGCGCAGAGATCGCATCATATTTACAATATGCAGGAACAAGGCGCACATATGAATCGTCAATACTCGTCACTCGTAACGAGAAAATGGATGCTTAAGATGCAGTACAGACGCACGCATGAATGAATGCAGTATAGGCGCACGTACGCACGCATGAATGCAGTGCGCAGTCGTATCGTACGGCCGTGATACAAAACGATACTGCACATCAGCATCATGATCGTCATGCGCACATAAAATGGCGCATATGAATCATCGAATCTCGTCACTCGCAACGAGAAATTCGACGCGCGAGCTAAAGTATATGAGTACACATGAATGAAGCATGCAGTCGTATTGTATGACTGTGATAATAACAGATACTGAACATCCGCATCGCGCGGGTGTATACATGACCGGCATGCACACATCATATGCCAATGTATTCATGATTGCACGTTATCGCATTAGAAAGTGATAGTCATATGATGCATGCATATTCTCTATTCGTCGTCGCGTAGTATTGCCACAAATACTACGATTTTGGCCCTCAAAGTGGCCCACTTTAGGAGCACTTAATGGTCGATTGGCGATCGCGCACTTAGTGTTTTTTTAAGGCATAGGTTCGATTGAGAAACTGTGAATTGGGTGTGGGGGTTTGGGCGTGGCAAGTACCATCGCGCGAGCCCTTTATGGTGACACCCAAAGTGCATTGAATCAAGCCGGATTTCGACCTCGGGCGCAAATCGTAGGGTTTTCAACTTTAGATGCATGCACACATGTTGTGAGATATAATATAACGTATTATATCGGGCGCGGTCACTGAATATCTTTCATACAAGTGTAAACTGATTATAAGAGTTAAACGAATATAACGTGTCTGTGACCTAGGGATCTGTCACCTAGTACTGTACGAGTACTGGTACAGCTAACGGGAGTCAGAATAGTTATGACCTACGGGTCACTGAATCCAGCACACCACCCTGTGACTGTACATAGTGCTGTTACAGGTGGCAGAGAGCGGAGCACAGACAAAGCAAATTTTGTTCCGAAACAACAAACAGCTAAGAGCTGGAAACTGCTAGAGGGAGGCCTGTGCTTTAGCCAGGGCGGTCCCTTCCTAAAACTGCTGCTAGGATACTGCTTGCAAGCTAAGTTCCTACAGCTCAATCTTGCAGATACTCAGCCACTTTGAAAGTGGTCTACAAAGTTGCAGAGTTCACCAGAGTTGAAGAAGTTGTCAGTGTCAAAGAAGTTCAACCAGAACCAGAGTCCAGAAGTCATAATCCAGAACCAGAGTCCAGAGACCAGTGTCCAGAACCAGAAGCCAGAACCATAGTCCAGAAGCCAAGACCAGAAACCAGAGGCAGGAAAAGACTCGTAGAGCAAAATCAGAAATCCCGAAAATTGAAAATCAGAATTCAAATCTGCCAAAACCAAAGATGGAAAAGAAATGCCGAAAGTAAAATAGTACGGCAAGGCAGGCAGACTGTTGGCAGTCACCCCAGTGGGATGTACCGCTGCGGTGAATTCAGGGGCTCGATCGAGCACCACCGAACCCTGAACCGCTGACACACATGCAAGACACATGAGTGCGGGCAGGGCTAGAGATGCAAGAGAGAAGACCCTCGGCAATGTTGCCACACCGACACGTGACCGTGTAGCCGGTGGGGCCGAGGGAATCTCGTCTCCGGAAAAGGAATAACTGTCGGAGCCGTCGTCATCGTCGACCACGGAAAGCTCTTCCGGGTGAATCGAGCCGTGAGAAGGCTCAATTGAACACAAATGAAGGGAAGGGTCAGGGCATCCGGGCATCACCCGGTCCATAAAAGACACACGTAGTGGTTCCTCGAAAGGAGAATCGAAAGAAGCGGGGTCCGATGCCGAAACAGGGTAAAGTCTAGCGTCGATCTCGCGATTGGCAGGTGGCGGTTGCGCATCGCACACCACCTGCGGCACAGACAAAGTGCCGATGTGCAGTGGTGGTTGCTTACCAGCTGTGGTAGCACCACCGACCTGTGCAGCCGTAGCCGCAGACCGCAGGGACTCGAGTACTCCCCGTGCATCTGATAGCACATCTCCCATGCCGGCGCCCGAAGCACCATGACCCAAGCCCGCATAGTGTGCACGCAATCCCACGTCGTGCCGTACCGGGTAGGTGAAAGGCTCAGGATCGGTACGCACCAGCGGCTGTTCGTGCTCATGGCACAAGTCAGCGAACTCTTCGTCGTTCTCGTTGTCGAAGGCGGTTTGAAAGGCCGAAACGACCTCGTCTAGGTCCATGGCGGCATCCCGTAGGTCCACATCGCACGAACCACACACCTCAGGGCAACGTGCCGTGTCATGAAAGTGCCCAGGGCAGAGGGGGCACTCCTGAACGAAGGCCGAGGATGCGGAGTGAAAAGAAATGCTCCTAGCACCCTGCGGCTTCATGCCTTGAGGCCAATTCCCGCCCTTCGGGAGCGGGGATGCCGCGAAGCGTTGCTTCCATCCCACGTGACGATTACGTCCGTGAAACTTACCGTCGGTCCGACGGTTTCGTTCGTCGCGCCACTTGGACGGTGGAAACTTTACACCACCGCCCCCATGCCTACGGGAAAAATCACTCCGCGGCGGCGGTGTGTCGGGTGCAATTCCGCGCTCGTCATGATGGAGGGAGGCGAGTAGGGTAGAGGCCTCACCAATGATACGAGCAAACTCCTCTAGGAAGTCTGAGATGTCACCCCGCCCATCACCTGCGTAAGCCAACCCGAGAGGCGTGTGCGTCGGGACAGGCGCGGCTGTCTTGGGGCGGGTGGGAGGGCCATTAGGGTTCGCACTCCACCACACCTCTAGAACGTGAGTGTACACCTCCTCGATGCTCACTTTCGCCAACTCGGTGTCCAGGCGGAGCGGGGTGATCACTTCCTTGTAGAAGTCAGCGTCCAGCGCTGCCAGGAGCTGCCTTTTGGCTGCTTCGTCATCCAGGGGACCCGCTCCGCTAGCCGCGATAGCTTTAAGGCATTCGTCAAATTGTGCAACCAAGGGCTCAGGGTCATTAGAAGAACCAAAAGAAATGCTTAAGAGTTCTTCATGGTGGCGGAGCGGCCGATGCCCAGGCGGCAGCAGCCGCTTGGTGATCTCTAGGAGTGCACGCTTACCGTCGCGCGGAGAAATCCGAGCGGAAGCGTCAACCCACCTTCGAGCTGGAGAGTGTGGCGTCGTCAAAGAGACCAACGCACGAAGTAAAATGTCGTTGAAGATCGGGTGAACTTCCTTGGTGACGTCCACGAGGTCAAAGATGTCCTCGTTGGCGCTGTCCTTGTTGACAAACGAGGACTCCAAGGCAGTAACCAATGAATCCCAAAGAAGTTGTCGATGAGGCTCACTTCCGGAAAATGAGGACGCCTTAGTACCTAAGGTGTCCTTCGCAACACGCTTCACAACGTCAATGTCCCAAGACGATTGTAAAACGGCATTGCCGCGTGTTCTATCAGCAGCAGCGAGCGCAACATGCGCTGACTGCGGGGTGCTCTTGTAGCGAGCACCCACGTTCCTAGCAAAGATTGAATCCAGGCGCATCCGAGCGCCCATGGCCGGTGTTCCAACTGAGGATGAAGTCATCAGAATAAATTCCTACAGGAGGGGGGTTGGGGGAAAGGCGAGGTGCAAATTGTAAGGTGGCGGGCGACCGTAATGCAGCTGCGGAGTAAGGAGAAGAAGGGGTCGAACGAAATCAACGAAGTCGAACACGCGACGGCCAAGGAGATGTTGACAAAGGTGATCAAGCTCAGTCTAAAACAAAATCCAACGCGGACACTCGAAGAAGTTGCCGAAAGTCCCAACTCGAAATCTCACCGCAACATGGCGCAAACCGCACGCCCTAAAGTGGCCAATTCAACACCTCGCGAGGCCCCAACGCCCCGCCAAGCGGAAAAACTTAGCCACTCATGGCAAAGTCAGCAGTGATAAAAGCGGGGTAATACCCCATAACCTGTGAGATATAATATAACGTATTATATCGGGTGCGGTCACTGAATATCTTTCATACAAGTGTAAACTGATTATAAGAGTTAAACGAATATAACGTGTCTGTGACCTAGGGATCTGTCACCTAGTACTGTACGAGTACTGGTACAGCTAACGGGAGTCAGAATAGTTATGACCTACGGGTCACTGAATCCAGCACATGTCTTTCACTTATCTATGCGACAAGGGGTGAATATATCTTGCATATATGATACTAAAGTCTGAAATTTTTGTTTGTTTGATGATGTATGATGGATATTCTGGCAAGCGGCACGTATTTACGTTAGTATTGTGGGAAATACTACGTGGATTTGCTCCCTCGACTCACGACACGTCTCACGAATCACGCCCGCACCCTTACCAAAATATGTCAAAGACCTTAAATGAAGTTATGATATCGGCATTTATGGCGTTCATGGTCCCACGATAGCGGCGATACACCTTATACACCTCATTTTCGAGTCCTACGATGTCGAATGACATCATGGCCATTATCACGAATACCCACACGGGCAGTTTTTTGAAGGCATAGGCTTGCGTATAGTGTCGTAAAACACCACATACCCCTTGAAAGTGCGATATTCAAATTTTCGGTCCTCCGAAGACACTTTCGTCGAGATATGACGAGCTGTTTAGAGCATTTGTGATAATAATGGACGCCGTGGAATGCTCAGAATATCCTGAAATGCTAGTATTTCCCACAATAGCTTTGAGACACACACACGCATACAATGTGCGTATTCTTTTGCACAATATCTTGGGTTTTCACCTCAAAATATCATATTGAAGCATGGTCGTGCAATATAGGGCGATAGGATGTCCACTGGGATCATTCCTAGCATGCTACTTGTGTAGACGTACGTGTACGCTGTCTGCCAGGTCCTGGCACCTTCTCAACACTCAACCATGCACCTCAAATCTCACAAAATGCCCGGTGGGTAGTTCTCGTAGTCCGAAATAGCATATTGAATCATATTCGTGCGATATAGGACGCTAGGGTACCCATTGGAATGGTTCCTAGCATGCTACTTGTGTATAACCGTACTAGTACGTTGTCTGCCAGGTTCTGACACCTTTTCAACACTCAACCATGCACCTCGAATATCGCAAAATACCCAATGGATGCTTCTTGTAGTCCGAAATAGCATATTGAATCATGTTCGTGCGATATAGGACGCTAGGGTGCCCATTCGGGCGATTCCTAGCATGCTACTTGTGTACACGTATTGGTACGCTGTCTGCCAGGTTCTGGCACCTTCTCGACACTCAACCATGCACCTCAAATCTCACAAAATGTCCGGTTGTTAGTTCTCGTAGTCCGAAATATCATATTGAATCATGTTCATGCGATATAGGACGCTAGGGTGCCCGTTGGGGTGATTACTAGCACGCTACTTGTAGAACCTACTACTCGACAAATATACGAGAAAACTAGTACTCACCCAACGTCCATCGAGCGGCGCGCGCGACATCGAGATCGATCGATATCGATGAACCAGATTTTTTCTGATGATTAATAGGTCATATTTAACAACCTAAGATATATAAATCCAAACATTTATACATTTTCGTATTTTTTATTAGGCGATTTTCTCCAAGTATTGTGGGAAATACTCCAAGGCCCCGTAGTATTTCCACAAATACTTACGACGAATAGAGAATATGTATACATGCATACCAGCCTGATCACGATAACGGCTTGGCATGCATTATAGCTACACATGCATATAACGACAGTACAATATAGATGCACATGCAAAGGATTAAAAAGTAAGGGCTTATCAATAAACCATCGTGTAGTTATGTTGATCGATTCGATGGTGATCTGTCCGCGCCTAACCGACCATGGGTTTGTACCCCATGGCACCGGGGGTTTATCCAACAGTACACCTATATCACACTGCAATATCACACTGCAACATGCATATTTCATATACATGTAAAAGCTTGCTTGTCCTGTATTGCAAATATATTGAACATCCAAGCAGCATAAGATGCCAGCCTTGATTGTTAGACAGGAAATAGCTCAGTTTTTCCATGACGGAGGATTTGGGATTGGACATATGTTCTCCTGTTAATCAAGACTGGACACTCATCAGACCTGCTTGTAAAAATTAACATACTCATCATCCAAAATTATTGAGATACAGGATTACAATACTGAAATATTTGAAATACATCATGCTTGTTACGTGTTGTCCATTGGTATACAGACTATGCATGTATGATTAAGTTAACATAACTTAACTTATCTCAAATTATTTCAAATGTGTGTCATCACACAGCAAGTGTACACACACACACACACACACACACATACAACAAGTATACATGAATATACTTATCACAGTACTTATCTCAGTACTTATCTGTTATCTCAGATACATATTGACATTACACTCAATCAGTAAAGTGTAAATGATTGATGTAAGTATGCAGATAATATATATATCACATGACTAATGCATACATACCAGCCACAAACACATGTGCGTGTGGACTGTCAGAGATGGCGATACGTAGTGGGAGCAGGATCAAACTACATTCTGCAGGGCTGGATGGAGAAATCTCCAGACCCGAAGGCAATATACAGTGTTAAAAAAACAGCTGGTAACTATTGAACACTGTCCATGCAACCTCACATCGCTGGAGCAACTACAGTCTCCACAATTGCATTGTGACAATTGACTCATAAAACTTGATCACAAGAATGCACATGCCAAAAACCATACATCTTCAGTACATTCATCTTGAAATCTGACAGATGATTTGTGCAAAGCAAATACTTTTGAAAATTACTCTCATAGAGTTACAAACAATTGCTTCTGCACAAAGCTATACATTGGCCATGGGTTTCAAACAGTAAAACCCATGAGAACTGACCATATACATATATTCACAGAAACACCATGAAACAAATCATTTTAGTTTTCATGAGTGCTGATAAGTTACCTTGAAGAGCTGTGATAGATATGATACCGTAACAGACAATACATATACAGAGGCTTATATATTTGCAGAATATAAGGCTCAAAGTGGCAGAAATAGGTGAAAATCTAATACGCTAGTTTGGTAATGATTTTTTGGGTCCAATTTTCTCGCGGATTCCAATTTTATACCTATTAAGGTATCAAAAAATCACTATGCCACATTTCATATCTCTGGTAACTACCTAACTATATTATATGTAACATCAAGCGGTGTAACCCGTAATTTTAACGAGGAAATTACCTCTGTACTGTACTGTACTGTCGTTTGGTCTTTACTGTCTCGTCTCTGTAATGCGTCCGTGACAGCATGTCAATTTCCGCGTCTCTGGTTGGAGGTCCACCGTTTTTCGTCGACGACAGTACAGTACAGACAAAAAGGACGACCGTGTAGAGGCAGAGGCGTGGATGTCGCCAAAATGAAATTAAGTATGGGGCGGGCCGGGCGGTACAAGCTACAGTACAGACAACACTATACTGAGTACAGACGACAATGCATACTACAGTACAGAGAACAGTATACTGAGTACAGACGACCGTACAGACGACAGTACAAAATCGTGGAAAATAGACGACAGCACAGACGCCAGTGACACAGACGACCGTTCACAGTGACACAGACGACAATACAAAATCGTGGAAACAGGGCAGCGCAGTGACACATCGACAATATTTCGCTCAAACCTTCGGGCTGTACTGTACTGTCGCGCGGCTGCCACGTCGGCACATAATTTGCTGGATTCAGTGCACCGTAGGTCATAACTTGCATGACTCCGTTCGACTGTACCAGTACTCGTACAGTACTTGGTGACAGATACCTAGGTCACAGATGCATTATATATTCGTTTTATCGTTTATCTTTATAATCAGTGGACACTTGTATGAGGACCTTTCAGTGACCACTCAATATATTACGGTATATTATATCTCACAGGTTATGGGGTATTACCCCGCTTTTCTCACTGCTGACTTTGCCATGATTGGCTAAGCTTTTCCGCTTGGCGGGGCGTTGGGGCCTCGCGAGGTGTTGAATTGGCCACTTTAGGGCGTGCGGTTTGCACTAAGTTGCGGTGAGATTTCGGATTGGGACTTTCGGCAACTTCTTCGAGTGTCCGCGTTGGATTTTGTCTTTGACTTGGCTTGATCACCCCTGTCGACATCTCCTTGGCCATCGCGTATTCGACTTCGTTGATTTCGTTCGACCCCATCTTGTCCTTACTCCGCAACTGCATTACCGTCGCCCGCCACCTTACGATTTGCGCCTCGCCTTTTCCCCAACCCCCCTCCTATAGGAATTTATTCTGATGACTACATCCTCGGTTGGTACACCTGCCGTGGGCGCTAGGATGCGCCTTGATTCAATTTTTGCTAGGAACGTGGGTGCTCGCTATAAGAGCACCCCGCAGTCAGCGAAGGTCGCACTCGCTGCTGCTGACAGGACACGCGGCAATGCCGTGTTGCAATCGTCCTGGGACACTGACGTTGTGAAGCGTGTCGCGAAGGACACATTGGGGACGAAGGCGTCTTCGTTTTCGGGGAGTGAGCCACATCGTCAATTACTTTGGGACTCCTTGGTGACTGCCTTGGAGGCCTCTTTCATCAACAAGGACACCGCCAGCGAGGATATCTTTGACCTCGTGGACGTCACCAAAGAGGTTCACCCCATTTACAACGACATTTTGCTTCGTGCTTTGGTGTCTTTGACGACTCCCCATTCTCCAGCTCGAAGGTGGGTTGACGCTTCGGCCCGAATTTCTCCGCGTGACGGCAAGCGTGCTCTGCCGGAGATCACCAAGCGGCTCCTGCCGCCTGGACATCGACCGCTCCGCCACCACGAAGAGCTCTTGAGCATTTCTTTTGGTTCGTCTGATGACCCTGAGCCCTTGGTCGCGCAATTTGACGAATGTCTGAAAGCTATCGCGGCTAGCGGAGCGGGCCCCCTAGACGACGAAGCCGCCAAGAGGCAGCTGCTGGCGGCACTGGACGCCGTGTTCTACAAGGAGGTGATTACCCCGCTTCGCCTGGACACTGAGCTGGCGAAAGTGGGCATCGAAGAGATCTACACCCACGTTCTGGAAGTGTGGTGGTGTGCGTACCCGAATGGCCCCAACCGCCCGAAGGCTATGCCTGCCCCGACGCACACGCCTCTTGGGTTGGCCTACACAGGTAACGAGCAGAGTGACATTTCGGACTTCCTCGAGGAGTTCGCTCGTGTGATTGGTGAGGCCACTACCCTACTTGCCTCCCTAGTACGACAAGACGAGCGAGATGTTTCCCGAGACACACCGCCGCCACGGAGGGATTCTCACCGTCCGCATGGAGGCGGTGGTGTGAGATTTCCACCGTCCAAGTGGCGTGATGAGCGAAACCGTCGTACGGACGGTAAATTTCACGGACGTGACCGTCGCGTGGGATGGAAGCACCGCTTCGCGGCATCCCCACTCCCGAAAGGCGGGAATTGGCCTCAGGGTATTAGGGCGCAGGGTGCTAGGAGCGTCTCGTTTCACTCCGCATCCTCGGCCTTCGTACAGGAGTGCCCACTCTGCCCTGGACACTTTCGCGACACTGCACGTTGCCCTGATGTGTGTGGTTCGTGCGATGTTGAGCTACGTGATGCCGCCATGGACTTGGACGAGGTGGTTTCGGCCTTCCAAGCCGCCTTCGACAACGAGAACGACGAAGAATTCGCTGACCTATGCCACGAACACGACCAGCCACTGGTGCGTACCGATCCTGAGCCCTTCACCTACCCGGTGCGGCACGACGTGGGATTGCGTGCCCACTATGCGGGCTTGGGTCATGGTGCTTCGGACGCCGGCATGGAGGGTGTGTTTTCAGATGCACGGGGCGTCCTTGAGTCCCTACGGTCTGCAGCTACGGCTGCACAGGTCGGTGGTGCCGCCGCCGCCGGTAAGCAGCCGCCTCTGCACATCGGTACTCTGTCTGTACCGCAGGTGGTGTGCGATGCGCCACCACCTGCCAATCGCGAGATCGACACTAAGCTATACCCTATTTCGGCATCGGACCCCGCTTCTTTCGGGTCTCCTTTCGAGGAACCACTCCGTGTCTCCTTTATGGACCAGGTAATGCTCGCATGCCCTGACACCTCTCTTAAGTTGTGCTCGATTGACTCGGTTCACGAGTCGATTCACCCGGGAGAGCTTTCCGTGATCGACGATGACAACGACTCCGACGGTTTCTCTCATTCCGGAGACGAGATTCCCTCGGCCCCACCGGCTACACGGTCACGTGTCGGTGTGGCAACCTTGCCGAGAGTCTTCTCTTTTGCATCTCTAGCCCTGCCCGCACTCATGTGTCTTGCATGTGTGTCAGCGGTTCAGGGTTCGGTGGTGCTCGATCGAGACCCTGAATTCACCGCAGCAGTACATCCCACTGGGGTGACTGCCAACAGTCTGTCTGCCTTGCCGTACTGTTTTACTTTCGGCATTCCTTTTCCTTCTGTGGTTTCGGCAGGTTTGAGTTCAGATTTTCAATTTTCGGAATTCCTAATTTTGCTCTACGAATCTTCTCCTGCCTCTGGCTTCTGGTCTTGGCTTCTGGATTATGATTCTGGCTTCTGGTTCTGGACACTGGTCTCTGGACTCTGGTTCTGGATTATGACTTCTGGACTCTGGTTCTGGTTGGACATCTTTGACGCTGACAACTTCTTCAACTCTGGTGAACTCTGCGGCTTTGTAGACCACTTTGAAAGTGGCTAAGTGACTTTGAGATTGAGCTGTAGGAACTTAGCTTGTCAGCAGTATCCTAGCAGCAGTTTTAGAAAGGGACCGCCCTGGCTAAAGCACAGGCCTCCCTCTAGCAGTTTCCAGCTACAAGCTGTTTGTTGTTTCGGAACATTTGACTTTATCTGTGAGCCGCTCTCTGCCACCTGAACAGCACTCCGTACAGTTACAGGGTGGTGTGCTGGATTCAGTGCACCGTAGGTCATAACTTGCATGACTCCGTTCGACTGTACCAGTACTCGTACAGTACTTGGTGACAGATACCTAGGTCACAGATGCATTATATATTCGTTTATCTTTATAATCAGTGGACACTTGTATGAGAACCTTTCAGTGACCACTCAATATATTACGGTATATTATATCTCACATAATTCACCAAAATCGACAGTACAATACAGAAAACCGACAATGCAATACAAAGGTAATTTCCTCGCTAATATACCGGGTAACGCACACTTAAGATATTACATAACAAACAGTGACATGCTGAACACAATCTTGCCACTTTCTTTCAGAAAAATTGCATGGTTGTTCACTTTAACCATTTTAAGGGGTTCCTGATACCATGTAACACCCTAAAGTCACTGATGGCAATTGGGGTCACTGCAACCCACACTGCCTAAAACACCAGGGAATACTAGTGGGATACACAGTAAATCAGCATTACAATCATGTTGAAAACAGCACAACAGTCCGACGCGGAGTAGGGCACTTGACAACTGCCCAGTACTGCACTCTTCCTTGAGGGGGGAAAGTGGATGCTATGGAATATACATACATACTCCGTTACATTTAAATACAGATATATCACAGATATATATATATATATATCACACACACACACACACACACACGTCCTGTAACTGAGAGGTATCGTTGTGTTGGTATTGGTTGCTGGAATAGTCACACCGACTGCTTATGTGACTCTTCCCGTAGTCGTGTTTGTGACTGTCACCCGAATCAGAACCCTAACTGTTTATGCCCATATAACGGGTTAACTTATCAACTTTAATACGTTCTGAGAAAAAACTATCACTGAGTGAATATATCCCGCCGGGTCTTAGGGGTATATCCAACAGGTTTGGACCCACGCACTCTTTATTTAGACACTGCGAATTTTAGCCATGTCTGGCTAAACAACGACGCTTGAGATGGAGTGAGGGGCTCCACTAGAGACGCGGCGGAGCGGTATGGCCTAGCGGATGTCTGGTCGATTGGATTTACGGGAAGCTTGTGCACGAGGCGGACTTCACTTTCCTCACTACGCGTTGGTTGACGTTGGAAATTTTGGTCGGATCCGACACCACTTTCCTTGGCCGCGTCACTCTGCATCCACATGCACGTGGGGAGGTTTTTACGCCGCAGCTTTCCCTTGCTTTCCTCGACAACCGCAGTACGACTTTTGGCCGCCGCTCCTTCCGCACCGCGTCCCATTTTCCCTCATTTCGTCTCGACAGTCTCTTTTATCATGGTTGCGACTAGATTGACTTCGAGTATGGCGTCACGCCGACGTTCTCTAGCGACGATTTTCGACTCTGCTGCCGCACGTAATTCAGTCACGCTACGCCGGCACCTGCTGGTGTTCCGGCTGCGAACTCCGCCCAGGCAGTTTTCTTGGCGGGGGTTCGCTCACTGACCCGTGAGCGCTTCGACGAGAGCGTAGCGAAGCACGCCATTCGACAATGTTTCCGTGAGAAGCATGAACGGTTCACCGGCACTGAGTCCAACGCGCAGGTACTCCTCGCGAGGCGTGTGCCTGCCCTCCAGGAGACGTTCGAGGCGCAGGACGTTTTATTTGCACCGCTTTTCGACTTGGAGGACTCCACGTTGGTCGTCCGCTCCGAGGCCAACAAATTGCTATTTTCGACTCTCGAGCTCATCGTGTGTCCCGCCTCTTATCGACGGACTCCAAATCTGTCAGCGCTCCACATCAGAATTTTATATCCGGGACATAATGTTATGTGCATCGTGATGTGGCGCTTTGGAGTTCGATCGAGTTTTATCGACGGACTCCAAATCTGTCAGCGCTCCACATCAGAATTTTATATCCGGGACATAATGTTATGTGCATCGTGATGTGGCGCTTTGGAGTTCGATCGAGTTTTATCGACGGACTCCAAATCTGTCAGCGCTCCACATCAAAAGTTTATATCCGGGACATAATGTTATGTGCATCGTGATGTGGCGCTTTGGAGTTCGATCGAGTTTTATCGACGGACTCCAAATCTGTCAGCGCTCCACATCAGAATTTTATATCCGCGACATAATGTTATGGGCATCGTGATGTGGCGCTTTGGAGTTCGATCGAGTTTTATCGACGGACTCCAAATCTGTCAGCGTTCCACATCAAAATTCATATCCGGGACATAATGTTATGTGCATCGTGATGTGGCGCTTTGGAGTTCGATCAAGTTTTATCGACGGACTCCAAATCTGTTAGCGTTCCACGCCCAAATATGTTTTCGTGGGATATTTCTATGTGCACGAACATGTGGCGCTTTGGAGTTCTCTGGACGGACTTTACTTAATGGACTTTATGCTCCTGAAACCTAAGAGTAAGTAGCACGCCTTGCCCAAGAAACATGGGGATCAACCGTGGAACAAAGGCTGTCAAGAAAGCTATTTCGAGGAAGCAAGAAAAGGTTGTAGAGAAATGTGTGGTCCCCGATTGTGCGGTCCCCAAAACTATTGCACCGGCGATCAAATGTAAGACGTGCCATGGAGGTGGTTCTCAGGGCGGGGGGGCACAAAGCGTTACATTTCGGCAGAATTTTTATTTTAATTTCTTTTAGCGATAAACTGTATTGACCGACCTCCGAGAATCATTTGTTAACCCGCCCGAAAGTGCGAGACTCATTTTCGAAGCTGCAGACGCCACAAAAGTGAGTGAACCTTAACCTTAACACTACTTGCGTTCACATATGGCATAGTCAAAAGAATTTCAGCATCGTGTGTTGCAGGGTTCATATGCCGCAACCTGTGGAACTACGCCACAGTCGACCCAAGAGCCAGCTTCTGTAGTCCCTAAAAAGGTCAGCAACTCATAATTACTAGATTCCAAATATAATATATCAATGCATTTCTAGTTCTATGCCTCGCAACACTCACAACTGCGTGTATGCCCTTTGTGATGCAGAGTTCACTGCAACTGGCGCCGTCGGCGACCCCTGTATCTGTGGGAGGACTGCTCCTCACAGGGCACTGTAACTACTGATGGGAGTCTTATATGGACTGCATATAATGACTAACTGCCTAGGTACTGCTAGGTCAGCTCTTTAGACATAGGACTGCTATGTCTAGACTTACTACATATATTTGCATGTAAGAATTAGGTATTATATTTGACTTTTGCCATGCGGCTGTTTTTACTCTAGAAATCTCAACTGTTTCTTTGGCCTTGGCCATTACTTATTCACTCAGCTCTCTGAGGTAATCCTAGTCAGCATGGCCAAGTCTCATCAACCTATCATATGCTTGTACTACATTATCATGCGGTATGATGTGCCAGTATTCTACATGTCACATTATTACACAGTACAGTGGTACTGTGTACTCCCATATAAGGGGGGTCTCTTCCTCAACAGGGGTCTCGGGCGCTAATGCTGTAAGGCGCGTATGACACTTCTGGCATGTATGACATTGCTGAGTCATCCGCGCATGACACCGTGTGTTGTCCTAGCACAACTCCCCCCCCCTTCAGGTGGGAAGCGTCCTCGCTTGTGCTTAGATGCACAGTCGTTAGGCTGATTCGGAGCCCATGGTGTCCCACTCGCTGTCGTCGGACATCACTGGTGGCGGCGTAGGGCTGTACTCCGGCATCAAGGTCACCGGCTCCTCGTCAGCTTCTTCCGGATTAGCGCAGACTCTTTCATCGTTGAGATCTGTCTCATTTTCATCTCTCCAAAGCAGCTCCGCTAGGTATTCACACACCGCTGCGATTGCCCCCACGGGTTGTTCCACCGGTAGAGAGCTGAATAATTGTTTAAGCAAGGCTGCGGGGATGCCATACACGTGCCATCCAGCTCCCATGCCTGGTCTAGGGTCGCCCGACTCTCTGCTGGCGGAGCCGCTCTGCGCCATCTTCTCGTGCCGCCCATAACGGCGTTTGAAGTCGCAGGGGTTTTCGGGGTCGCAAGACTTCAGGGTGGCGATAGGCGCGTTGGTCCAGAAGTGGGTGGGTTTCTTGTAGGGCATACCATACTTACAATACGTAGCCAGATGCGGAGGTGGCAACCCTTGCATGCATCGGCGAGTGTGTAACCCATGAGGAGCTCGGCCACGCGGGTTCTCAATGAAGTAGAAGCTCGGCTGGAGGTACTTGATGATCTCCAATGTTCTCCGCACTTGTCTGTCAGCACCACGCAAGTTTCGTATCCCTACCGTTTTGGCTTGGCTATACTCCGTGCATGGGGGACTCGCCCAAATGACGTCAAAGTGCTTGGGCGAGAACTGCCGATAGTCCCAGTGCAGGACGTTTTCGCAGTGAGTGGGCTTCCATCGGTTCTGGATGTCCACCGAGACTACCTCACACCCAGGAAACTGTTTGCTGAACTGTCGTTCGACGGAGCCTGTGCCACAAAACAACACCAAGATCCGTATTGGGCGTCGAGACGGCTGTAGGCATGCCGCTCCTCGACCAGGTCCTTGAGATGGCGTGAAACTAGTGGATGACACCGTCGCGAATGTGCCCACCTCGTCGTCGGCTCGTTCTTCCGGGATCCACGCCATTCCGTCCGCCTGTAACTCTTCAGGATCCGTCAACCATATCGCTCCTGCTGACTCCTCGCGTTTGCGAGTGACTCTACTCTTTTCACGTTCTTGCCTCTTGGCCTCGACCTTCTCGAACTCCTGAAGAGCGCGGTTAGGTATCCCTTTTCGGCCAACTCCATCGAACTCGAGGTCCTCGCGAGTTTTCCATTCATTCTCGGAGCGCGGCATACCTACCCATTTGACCATGTACTCCGTCCATGTCCGCCCGCTACGTCTCCTCGTGCGTGACCTCTCAATGCACTCCACCGCCATCTCCTTACGACCGCTCACGTCCACAGGGGGAGGCGGAATCTCCGCACTCCTGTCCGCGAACTTGTCCTGGCCCGACTCCACTGGGGTGAGTCTATCCACGGTGAAGACGTCGTGCACCTTCCACTGTGGTGGTAGCTTCAGGCGGTAAGCCGCGGGGGCCCCTCGGTCCTCGGGGGCGAGCTCCATCTGCCGGTCGCTGTGGAAGGCCTCCAGCACCTCCATCGGGCCCAGGCGCTTCTTCAGCAACTTCTTGTGTAGGCCCCGATCCCCGGGCTGGGTGAGATGCGTGGCGTCCACCCACACCATGTCACCTATTGCGTACCGGCGAGCGCGATGGCGAGCATCATACTGGGCCACCTGCTGCTGCTGAGCTACCAGCAACCTATCGCGAGCAGTCTGCAACTGCTGAACAAACTGCCGGGCGGTCTCGTGGGCCGTGCCTTTCTTCACGACGTCCCCTCTCCCCCCCTTGGCGCGGCCCCTACGAGAGGCCAACGCAGCTTCTACGAAGAAGTCGAGCTGCGACGCTGGGGCATGCCCATAGCAAAGCTCGAAGGGTGTGAATCCAGTAACCGCGGACCTGGAGTCGTTAATGGCGTACTCCACCGGGGTGCACCACAAATCCCAGTCTGTCTGGTTTGCGTCAACGTAGGCGCGCAACATGCGCTCCACCGTGTGGTTTGTGTGCTCCGCTTGACCGTCCCCTTGTGGATGGTACGGCGTAGTGGAGGCCACCTGCACCCCCATAAGGCGATGCAACTCCATATGAAAGGCGTCACGGAAGCGAGAGTCCCTGTCACAAACGATCTTCATGGGAGCACCGTGCAGTCGCCAAACATGGTCGAAGTACATTCGTGCCACTTGCTCAGCGGAACTGTCAGAGTACAGCATGGGGACCACGTGCACCATCTTGGACAACTTGTCCGTGAACATGGCGAAGGCGTCGTAGCCCCGCTCCGTGCGCGGCAGACCTGTGACGAAGTCAATGCTCACCACCTGCCACAGCCTGACCGGGACCTGGAGGGGGTTCAGCTGGCCATCCGGATAGCTGTTCCTCGGGCGGGTCTGCTGGCATATCAAGCACGAGCGGGTCCAGTCGGTGACGTCTTTGTTCATGCGGGGCCACCAGAACCGCCGCACTATCCGAGCAAGAGTCTTATCTCGCCCGGTGTGTCCCGCCGCGGGAGACTCGTGCGCTTCACGCATGACTATCTCCCGAAGAGGAGAGTCGGACGACAACACCAGCTGGTAGCGTCCCTCCGCGATGCGCCAGATCATGTCGTCAACCATACGGAAGGTGTCCGTACGCTGGTGCGGGGCGGCTAAAAGCTCTTCCTTTAACATCGTGAGGTAAGGGCTACGTTCGTACTCCGCGCGTAGTGCTTTCACGAACTGGCATGCCTTCAGTGGTCCTTTGGTTGCGCGTGCCTTGGCCGCTGGCCCTGACGTGACCATAGGCTCGCTTGCACCTTGAGCGGCGGGCGCACGGGCACTCTTCGCTCGAGGCCGAGTCCGGCTGGCCGCTGGCGCCCACACCAGCAGCACGGGCCACCGCAGCGCTGGTCGGCCTCCATCTGGTGACTCAAACAAGCATGTAGGGTGACCCTTGGCATCCTTGAGGTCGAACACCTTGACCACGTGCAGGCCGTACTTGGGCTGGATAAGGGTGCGCCAGGACGCGTCATAGTCCGGCAGTAGGAACATCGCCGACGTGTTTTCTGGGTCGGCGCGCCACTCAGCCATAAAGTGGCGTAGGATCCTCTCAATGAGGTTGCTATCCTTGGTGTAGGGGGGGTTGCACCAGACGTGCTTTCCCCGCCATTGCTGCTTGAGGCACTCCGTCCAATAGGTGTCCACCTGGCGGTTGACGCCCATGGAGTCACAACACGCGTCCACGTCGAACGGGCCGTACTGCGCTGAGATCTCTTCGAACTTCTCCTTTACCAGTTTCCAGTCCTGCCGGTCTACCACGTTATCGTAGTGGGAGCTTGACGCGGGAGGGGAACTTTGTTTGCTGGGAGGGGAAGGACTAAGGGGAGTTGAGGGGGCTGGAGAGGGGGCTTGCTCCGGTTGCGAGCGAGAGCGAGTAGTGACGCCCGCAAGGGTGGCTTCATGCAAGGCGCGCTCCGCGGTGTGCAACGTCTCAGCTGCGTCTTCCCACAGGTCGGGGGTTTCCACCCAGGTGAGCCCATTCAGATGAGTGAGCTCCCCAACGACCAACGGGGGGCTGACCGGAGGTACAGACTCGTCTTCAGAGTCGGAGTAATCAAACGTGGAGTCGAGCACCGAGATGGGGTCTTCAAGGGTCTTGACTTTAGCGGGCTCCTCGGACGGCTCTTCGTCGGTGTCGTCCTCGTCGATTGCACCGAATACTGAGGTGGGATCGGCGGGGGTTGAGCTCTCAGCCGACTCCCTTGGCACACTCTGACGAGGCTCGTCTGTGTCCCGGTCGACCACGCCCTTCTCCTTGAGCCCCTCCCTGGCGGATGACTGCTTGTAGTCTGGTCGTCTGGATTGGGCGTCCGGAACTACTAGGCATCGGCCAGGTACGTGCTCCATTTGGTGCACGCCCACTTCCACCAAGTCTTCATACCAGCGTGCTTGGCGTCGACTCAGCTCCCGAGCCGGCGCGAAGAGCCATTGCAAGGGTTTGTGGTCACCCATGAGTTTGAAGTCGGTGAATATAAGGTAATGCCTCCACGTCACTGTGGTGCAGTGGTGGATGGCGCACAACTCCCGCTCCCCAGCGTGGTAGTTCTGCTCGGCCGAGGAGAATTGCCTGCTCTCGAAGGCCAACGGCTGAAGACCTCGTCCCAGGTCTTGCATCAGCACGCCTCCTAGTGCGACCGCACTCGCGTCGGTCTGCACGCAAAATGGGCGAGACCCATCGGCTGCTGAGCGCTGGTCCGGTAGGGCGAGGATTGGTGCTGAAATCAATGCTGACTTCAATCGTTGGAAGGCTTCTTTCTCCTCCTTGCCCCAAGTCCATGGCACTCCCATCTTCGTGAGGCGAGTGAGAGGGTGGGCAATGTGAGCGAAGGACTGGATGTACCGCCGGTAAAAGCCGCACATTCCAAGGAATTGGCGCACGTGGGTGACAGTCTCGAGCTCCGGCCAGTCGCGAACCGAGGCAACTTTGTCGCGTTGGGGGCGACAACCTTCCTTACTGCACACGTGGCCAAGGAAGCGTACTGCTCGCATGCACAACTTCAACTTGCTTCGCTTGAGGTATACTTTGTGCTGGCGACAGGCAGCTAATACAGCTCGTACATGGCCGACATGCTGCTCAGGTGTGTCACTGAAAATCATGATGTCGTCCACGAACACTCTGCAGAAGGGTAGGTGTCCGAGGTACTGCGTCATCATTCTTTGCCACGTGCTTGGTGAGTTGCTCAGTCCCATAGGCATGACCAGCCACTCATAAGCTCCGAAGTGGGTGGTCATGGCTGTCTTCTCGATGTCCTCCTGTTCCATGGGAACTTGCCAGAATCCCCACAAGGCGTCTGCAGTGGAGAAGACGGTTGCTCCTTGTAGGTCATCGAGGAGGGTTTGTACGTCAGGAAGAGGGTACTTGTCCTTGACCGTGATCTCATTTATCGACCTGTAGTCGATAACCAAGCGCAACTCCTTAGGGTTGCTCGGCTTCGGCACCATAAGTACCGGACAACCCCAGGGAGACGCCGATGGACGGATGTACCCCTTGGCCAACAGCTCGTCAAGTTGTGCACGAAGTTGCCGAAGCTCCTCTTGCGACAACTTGTAGTTACGCCGATGTAGCGGCTGCCCACTCCAGTCGGATCGCAAGCGAATGTTGTTCTTGTAGTCGCGGCTTTGGACGGAGTCAGGCAGCTCCGTACATATGACGTCCCTGAACTCCTCCTCAAGGTCGCGCAGCTGTTGCCATATCTCCGGGGACACCGTCTCGTCAATCTCGTCCGGCTCCTCCGCTTCCATGGCATGGGGCTTGGGCGGCGGTGACGGTGGTTCCTCGGCCACTGGAGCGGCCTGCTCTTGAGATAAACCTTCAGTATGGGGCTTCTCGTCGCTCCAGCGCACACGCTTGCGTCGCGGCCGACGTTCGCGGAGTAAGCGCCTTCCCTGCTCCAGCGCGGCTGCGGCTTCGGCATGCCAGGTGGGTGGTTTCCTTGCGCGTGGTCGTCGATTGCTTGGGCACGTACGTGCTCAGGTAATAAAGCAAATGCTCCCAAAGCTTCGCGCTTGCTCTGGAAGAACCCCAGATGTAGGTTGTTGGATGGCGCATTGTCCGCCGGGGGGCCAACAGCACCCTCCAGCGCGACCACGTCAAAGTTTTGTGGGCGGGTGGACTCCACTGTTGCGTACACCTTATCCAAGTGGTCCTCGTCACTGGTGCCTGGGCTGGGCCGCACAGATTCCCGGAGGAGTAGAGCGTCCTCGGCTTCGGAGTCAGTGTCTGACGCGGACATCAGCGCAGGCGCGTCCGTCTCACCCAGATCCGCTTGGGAGGAGTCCATGGCGCCCGCGACTTGGGCGTCTTGCTGCTCAGAGCTAGGCGTGGCGCGACGCTCGGACGAAGCGTCCATGGGCTTGGCGTTGGTCTCGGCGTCGGTCTCTTCGTTACAGGCGACCGCCCCGAAGGTGCCGTCGGGTGCTAGGTACACCACGAAGGCACACTCATCCTTAGATTGGAGGGCTCGAAGGTCCTTGCGTACCCTTTTGGGGTCCAACAAGACTCCTTGTACCAGCGCCATGGCCTTATCCTTGGGTCTTGAGGGGTCTGGCGTTCCCGGAGAGCAGCCTGTAATGACCACTCTCTTGCTTCCAGAACCAAACCGGATGGAACCCCATCGGGAGTAATCCAGGGTGACTGGGGAGTGGGAGGCTAGCCAAGGTCCTCCAAGGATAATATCCACGCAAAGATCAATGGGCATCACTCTGAGCTCCAATTGCTTGACGTACAACCCCTTGGTGGTCTCTGCTTGCAGTCGAGGACGGACGCACGTGTTGACATCGTACGACGCGCCGTCAGCTACTCGCACTCGCATGGGGTTTTCGTGAGGTCGAGGCGTCAGGGAGGGAATGCTGCGTACAGTCTTGTCCGAGATAATGTTGGTGGAGCACCCACTGTCCACCAGCACCTTTACGCGACGACCGTTCACGTACGCCCAGAACAACAACAAGGTGGGGGCCTTGGAATTGTTGATCTGTCGAGGTGGCGCTCGCGATGTTGATACAGCCGCCAAGAGATCACTCCAGCCAGGGCTCATGTCCCCACTGTCGATGATGCTGTTGAGCTGGCATACGAAGGGGTCGTCCTTGGCATGAGGGTCGCCTAGGTCAGGAGGGTCGTCCATGTCAGAGTCCCATGGTAACTCGTAGGTGCCTGCATCGGCCAAGAGCCCTTGAGCGGTGGCTGTCTGCACCAGGTCCCTGGGTGGGTGATCAGGTGGGTACAAGGCCACTTGGATGACCTTGTCCTTCGCTGCTCGCGCCATATCATTCGTCGCCAAGTCACTTGCGTACTGGAGGAGTCCGTCTTCTACTTCCTCTTGCGCTTGTTCCTTGGCTAAGATGTGCAGTAGCTCTTCGTCCATAGGAGAGTCCCGCTCCAAATATGGGAGGCCACTGGCATAATCCCGCTTAAGCTTCTCTCGTTGGCGAACCTTCTCCAGCCCACTGAGCCACCTCCTCCTTGGTGCTCCTTCAGCTCGAGCTGCATGGGTCGGTGACAGCCATGGTCGGGGGCGGTCACTCCGTGCGGTTGAGGTTGCCTCGACAGTCGTGCTGTCGTTAGGTGAGGGCGTACGAGGTCGACGCCCAAGCTGGATGTCTTGACGTCGTCGTCGGTATTCTTGCAGCCTTTTAAGTTTGTTAAGGGCTGCGGGTAAGGGTGATCGAGCTCGAGCTTCTCGCTTGTTGGCGGTAACCGCGCTGTGCGTTGGTGACCGCGTGGGTCCTCGGCTGCTGCGTCGATGCCCGGCTCTCCAAAGCGGTGGGCTCGTGCTCCGCGGAGGTGTACGGGGCGGTGCAAGGTCCGTTTCCAGAGCCTTGATGGAGGACCTCAAGCCCCGTGTGCCCACTTTGGAGCGTAAAGCACTCGTCCCTTGCCCTCGGACAGCTCGAAATTGCCAACCTTGCAATGGTTGGCCCGTTGGCTCCAAGTGCACGCGGTAGCTCTCGGTCACCTTCAGGGTACGTCGGTGCCGCTTCTCAACGTGCTGGGAGTCGTCTGAGAGGTCCTCGCTCGTACACACTGGAGACTTGGCTTCCTCGCGAAGGCGAGCTTCGACCACTTGACGCTCCGGCGCGGGAGGAGGGCTAGTCATCGCCCGCGAGGGTAGCATGTTGAGCTCATCGGAGTCTAGGTATCCTGTGCAAGGAGCACTCCGCCTTTGACGTCGACGGGCTCTTCTCCACTTCTCCCGCAACTGCTGCTCCGAGAGGTAGGAGGGGGGCTCGTCGCGGGGATGTGGGGTTCCACAGCCCGAGCTCATTGGGACTTGGAGGGTACTCCGAGCTCGAGGGAGTCCTCCGCGGCAAAATCCATTAGTTCCTTTGGCAACACCGCGTTGAGCACGTCGCAGTATTCATCCGTTTCCACTTCGTGCATGACCATGTCCAAAGTTTCAGCCAGAAGTGCTTTGGCCCACTCCTTCTTACGAAGAGCAGCCTGTGGGCACTCTCGAGCATAGTGCTCTTTGCTTTGGCACAACCTGCAACCAGTGTACTCCGGGGAGCCCAGACGTTGCCCAGTAGGAGTTGCACCCGCGGGACGATCTTCGGCTAGAGCTAGTAGCTCCTCCGAGACCTCCACCGCTGCCAGTAGCTGCACTGGCGCTCTCCTACTCGTCGCGTTGTTCAAATGCAACTCCGCCTCAATGGCGTATTCCAGCGCTAGGCGTCGACTGGCTGGAAGGGCGCGGTCGAGGAGGATCAAGGGGGTCCCCTTCCGCTCGGCAATCTCGAACGCCTCCTTCCGTACCTCCGCGGATAAGCCCGAGAGGAAGACGTCCAGGAGGTCGGATTCCGGAACCGGTGTGGTGAGCTCGTGTGTCGCCAACATGGTCACTACGCGATGGGCTAGATGCAGTCCATCCCAAAACTCGCGCACTTTGCGCGGTGTCGCCATGCGTCCTTGAGTTTGGCGTACTCGGCGTAGGAACGAGCCCAAGGTGGCCATTTCACTCTTCAGCGGCACGATCAGCTTCGCCAGCGGCACAATGACCTTCTCAAGGTTCAACGACTTGTCCGCCTCGGCATCCAGGAGAACCCCTCGCAGCTCCGTCCCTTCGGAGCTAGGCGTAGGGAAGCAATGCTGGGTGATCTCCTTCAGCAAGATATGCACCGAGAGAATCGGCTCTCCGAGCTCGAACGCTCCGTTGGGCACGTTGCACGGGGTGTTCATCGCGAGGAGCACCACTGGAAGGGCTAAGCACCTGTCGAACTCGTCTACGAACCGCAGCAGCGGGCCGAAGGGGTTCGTGGACCCCTCCAGCGGTGCTGAGTACAAGGACATGATGTCCTTCGCGGCCTTGAGGGCATACGAGTGCCTCGTGTACTCCTCTCGTTGCTGCCTGCCGTCGTTGTACGAGGACCTCCTGCTAGAGCCAAAGCTATACAACGTCTCGTCATCAGGGTCGTCATCTCCTCCCCCTCCGCTGCCGCCACGACGCGCGTTGGACCCTCCAGGGTCTCGTGAGGGGCGGTCGCCATGTTCGTCAGGGTTAGGCTCGTTAGGCGGCCCATTCCCCCCCCCTTGGTGCCCACCAGGTCCCCCTTGGTCGTCATCGTCGTCATCGTCTCCGCCGTCGCCTCCGCCACCCCCGCCCACGATCGTGGACAGCGGCTTCGGGCTCACTGTGGGGAATTGATCGAATGCACCCGGCCAAACTCCTCGTGTGCAATAGATGCACAAGGGCACAAGTTGAGCGGCGACAGACATGTTTGACAGCGTCATCACGTCACAACTCCAGATGGCTACCGGAGGTTGCGGGCTGCGAGAACATCTTGAGCATGGGATGTTGGTGGTGCTGGACGCGACCTCGTCGTGCACGCTCTGGATCACTGCTGTGCCCAAGTGAGGTGGTCGAGGGAGTTGGGAAGCCGGTGCCTCCGAGATCGGTGGCCCGCTCCCTGACGCCAAGTCATGGTCTCGGTACTTTCTCGCCACATCGAAGAACATACGTTCCGCCTCGAGGTTGCCCGCGTGGCCACCTAACCGCTCCTCCACACGCGCCCGGATGGCAACGGCAGCGGGCGCGCTTATGGATCGCCAGTCCACCTTGGCCAGGCGGTCATGCACACTCGTGGGGGAAGATGCACGCGTGGAGGCGTCCTCCTCGAACGTCACGCCTTTGTGGCCCCGTACGTCAACAGTCGTGGCCGACGGGGGCACCATCAGAGCCTCGTGTTCAGCTTCTTGAGCGTCACTTGTGACGGTCGCATAGCTCGCGGGGGTATTAGGTGGTTGCCCTGGCCGTGAGTGCGCTCGTCCGTCAGCGGCTTCAAGTGCGGCCTGCACCACCATCTTGCTCTCCGCCACTTGTTGCTCCAGCAGTCGTTGATCTCGAGCTGCTTGGTCAAGTTGTTGGCGTTGCTCTTCCGCGGCGCGCTGCATTTCTCGAAGTTGTTGATGATGACGTGCAGCTTCCTCCGCCTGCGATGCTACCGCTTGTTCATGCTGATGTGAGACAGCGTCCGCGGCATGCTGCATGCGCGCTATCTGCTCCTCAGCCGATTCGAGAGCGGCTTGTCGCGCTTCTTGACACACCTTGGTGCGGAGCTCCTGCTGCATCCGAGTTGCTTCCTCCACGGCATTGTGCATGTCCATGCGCAACGCTGTGAGCTGCGCTTGGTACGCAGTGGCCGCATCTAACGCGACTCGTTCGGACTCCTCTTGCAGCTCTCGTAGTTGCCGCTCGTGTCGCGTGGCTTGAGCTTGGCGCCGCCGTTGGCGTCCACCCTTTTGCCGAGAGCTCCTAGATGAAGAGGTGTGCGAGGCGTCAGAGGAGAGCGCTTCAGTAGAAGATGTTTGACACGATGAAAGTGTGGACTTCTCCTCACTGGACGTAGAGGTGGAGTCGTACATCAGTTTACCTTCGTCACTGCGACGTCGAGCCTTGGCGAGCTTGCGCTTGGCCAACTTCTGCCGCTTCCGCTCCTGCTTCGCCACCTCCTTCTTGTGGGCTAACTCCGTCAAAGCCTGGACACGTACAGCACGTTCTCGTTGTGTGGGTCGTGGGGCAGATGAAGCTTTTGATCGAGGTGGTTGTGGGGCGGAGTCAGCGGAATGAACGTCTTCCTCATCGATCGTGGAGTCATCTTCAGACGACAAGACGCCATAGGGGTTGCGGCTGGGTACAGATTGTACGCCATGCTGTTGAACACTTGCTCCCAAAGTGGTTGTACGCCTTAGAGTCTTTATCACCTCCTCGACGCTCACTCCCAACCGCACCAGCCTTGCAGGCCGGTTGGCTGGGATGGTCGTGACGAGTGGTCGTGCAGAGTGGAGGTGATGACAATGGTGGCTTGCTGAGGTAACATGCGACAGAAGGAGTCCACGAGATGGGATCACGCGTTGCTCTCCACTCTTCGTTCTCAGCTGCACCTCCCATGTGATTGCAGCGATGGAGTCTTCTTGGCCACACAGGCGGCGAAGATGTCTACGTAAGGTCGCCCATTGCTTCGGGGTCACGTCAGGCGTGTCCGTCAGAGCTGACCACTCGTGGAGGACTTCGCGCTTCACATGTTGTTCACGCTGGACCGCAAAGGTGGTGCACTTGGAAGCGAAGTCCACGGTAGCCTTCCACGCTTTCATACACTTCCTCACGTAGAACTCGGACCGGGCGATGTTGCACGCCGTGATTTCGAGAGTGATCTCTTTTACACGACGTTGTTCTTCTCGCCATGCACTCAAGAGCCGGGACGCCAATCGTGAACTTGCGTGTCCAGCAAAATCTTGCTTTTTGCGTTGGACCTGATTCTTGCGGTGAACTCGCTCGTGCCATGCTGCAAGGGAAACACGCATGCGTGCGAGACGGGCACGTAGGCGCCATGTCGTAAGTGCAGATGAAACACGCCCGTTGAGCACTCGTGCTGTCCAAGTACTCCACCAATTACGCAATGCACATACCGCTAGAATATCCACTGCTACAGCTTGGCGTGCCAGCTTGACGCTCCACTCGTTCACGCTTGACAAACCGCGCTCGCCACTTGGAGGTGCACTTTCACGCCTAGGCGTAAATATGTTGCTCTCATGAGTCAGGTTTCCAACGTGATGCTCTGGTGCCAAGGGCAAATGGTCAACTACAGCTTCGCTATGAGGAGATGATCTCAAATTATGAGCGGTGGCTATAGCGACCGTGTTGAGCTCCTCGAGAGCTGGTTGGCTACGTTGTAGACCTGAGGCACCTGCACCCCCTGCACGCTGCTGGGGTGTAGAGTAGCACTCAAACATACGTACAGTGGCAGATACCAGCCCAGGAGAGTCACGCGAGCCGTCGGGGAAATTCGTGGGCGTGGCAGGCAGCGATGCTTGGGTGCGACTTTCCTCTTGAGGTAGAGGCGCGCTCGCCAAAAGCGCGTATTCGCCCTCCAGAGAACGTTGTACTGCTCCCCCCCCCCTGCTGCCCCGCCGCGCCCCGGCTGGCGCCTCCCATTCCGGGACAAAGTACGGGGTGGGCTCCAAAGCCCCAAGCTCCCCCAATCCCCGGTGCTCAAACACCCGGGCCGAGCTGGAGAGCCCGGAGGGCCCAGAAGCAGCACCCGCCACCCCCGAGCGCCGCTGAGGCGGAACATACAGCGAAGAAGCCCGCCGCGAAGAGGACATTGAAAAAGTTGCTCAAGCTGGTGGAGAAACGCAGCAATCTGACTCCGAAAAATTTGCCAGCGCTTCCGCCGTATAGGCGTGTAGTGTTAAGAGCGAAGACGCAGAAGCTCAACAGCAAATAAGCAACTGCTGTTACCAAATCCCAATTGAAGTTTCCCAGCGAACTCGAAGAGGCAAGATGAAAACAAATTGAGCAAAATTGGGCAACGATCGGCCTACGGAAGTCAAAGTAACGCCGCTGCGCGATACCACTTAGGGTCAGCCACTGTTAAGAACGTCAGAGCGCTGCAGAGCTCAAGGGCAAAGAAAGCAAGTCGCATCTGCCCATTCAGAGAACATTCTCGAATTCCACAGCATAAATTTGCGTAATTCCACTTAGCCGCAAAGACACTCGACGAAGAACACGTACGCCAGCGGGATAGCGCTAATTCGAAGTTGCATCACGCCAATTCCGAGCCAAAGAAGAACGCTGCGCACACATTCCAATTGCAGAGTGGAGAATAGACGAAGATCTCGCGGAAAACGCTGACCAATTGGCACAATCTCCGAGAAGAATTAACGGCGCAAAGCTGCCAGCGAGTAAGAAAAACGCCGAGGCGTTGACCAGTGCGTCAGAGCGCAAATATGCCCAGCAGCCAGAAGTAGATTCTCAAACCCCGCAAAGCCTGTCTCCAAGGAAGAATTACAATTCCCGATACAATTGGCAACGTGAATTTGGCAGTCGCGCACGCCAATGGAACGCGGAATGGATAACGCAACGAGGCCAAGGACTCAAATAGCTGTTACACTACACACTGAACAAGCCGCAATTCTCTAACCTCCACAGATTACGACGCCACGAAGAATTAAGCCTCCATTGACAATTGAAAGATAAGATACAACGTCAAAAAGCGCCACGGAGGCCAGTAAGCGAAAAACGACTGTACCCACTGTAGGTGGGCACTTTTAGGCCCTAAAAGTGCCCGATATCTGAAATCCAGTGTAAACCATCATCTCGCAACGCGCCGAAGAAGAAATTCAATCCAGACTGGCCATAAAAGACAACCTATTTGAGCATTGAGCACCAGCTAGCCGAAAGGAACTGAAGCGAAGCTGCTGGCCAGTGAGGCCCGGGGTACCCGTAACGCACTAGCAGTGCGAGAGCTCAAATACCATCCGAAGATTAGGAGAACACATAAATTCGCCCGAAAAGCTATAATTGTAAATCAGAAAAAACGTGTGGAAGCGGTGGCGGCGGTGGTGCGTAGCACTATGATACCATTTTGTGGGAGGACTGCTCCTCACAGGGCACTGTAACTACTGATGGGAGTCTTATATGGACTGCATATAATGACTAACTGCCTAGGTACTGCTAGGTCAGCTCTTTAGACATAGGACTGCTATGTCTAGACTTACTACATATATTTGCATGTAAGAATTAGGTATTATATTTGACTTTTGCCATGCGGCTGTTTTTACTCTAGAAATCTCAACTGTTTCTTTGGCCTTGGCCATTACTTATTCACTCAGCTCTCTGAGGTAATCCTAGTCAGCATGGCCAAGTCTCATCAACCTATCATATGCTTGTACTACATTATCATGCAGTATGATGTGCCGGTATTCTACATGTCACATTATTACACAGTACAGTGGTACTGTGTACTCCCATATAAGGGGGGTCTCTTCCTCAACAGGGGTCTCGGGCGCTAATGCTGTAAGGCGCGTATGACACTTCTGGCATGTATGACATTGCTGAGTCATCCGCGCATGACACCGTGTGTTGTCCTAGCACAGTATCTCAGGCTTCTGAGCTCTCAACACCCAAAGCTACTCTTGACCCACAACTAAAGGTGAGCGCTCCTTATAGTTGAATATGTATAAAGCATCGCACCGCATAGATATACAGATATGCATAAGCACATACATTAGCACACAATTTGTGCTCACCGCAGCATCTCGCACAGCACGTCTCAGGTGATAGGGGCGGCAGCCTGACCGGTTCGCCACCGGTCAGCTCAGGTTGCATCCCTCGAGTTGGGCGCACTCTCGGCAGTGCTGGGCACGAGGACACACATTGTGCTCACTACAACATCTCGCACATACGCATAAGCATACATTGTATTTCCGTTGCAGCATCTCGCACGGCACGTCTCAGGTGATAGGGGCGGCGCCTGACCGGTTCGCCACCGGTCAGCTCAGGTTGAATCCCTGACCGCCTCGAGGTGGGCGCACTCTCGGCAGTGCCCGGCCGAGTGTGCGCCCAAAGCCATATTCAAACCATCCCACCATAAGCATACGCACAAGCGCACACATTGTGCTCACTACAGCATCTCGCGCATACGCATAAGCATACACTATATTTCCGTTGCAGCATCTCGCACAGTACGTAATTTTGCATACGATAATAATAGCCGTATACCATAATGCCACTTGCAAGTATCCATACATTAGGTTGTATATGAACATGGAAATATGAACATGGAAATGCACTCGCATAGTGAATTGCTCTTTTCAAAAACATCTCCCGTGTGCATAACATGGCATCCTGATATTTGCAGTGAACAAATTGGCCCCGCGCGGCTACTCAAAAACCTAAAATATCAAATATTGCATCGATTTTGTTTCTACGAACCTTCTCCAATGTTCTCCAAAAATATTAAGTCATATAATATCATTTCCCGGAATCATGCACTTTATAGTGCCCCGCCCCATAGCCCATACATAACAAAACCTCCGCTCTCACAGCTAGTATCTCTCCCACACGGCCCCGCAACCCGATAACAATAAAATATGGGCTATGCAACTTTCTAATGCCTTCTACTAGCATGGTGCACATTCACAAACTTGCCATTGGCCTCATAGCGACTCATTTGCCGCGCATGCATGCCAAGTGCAAAACACGATTTCCTGCCGTTTGCAGTGACCAAAATGGCCCCGCACGACTGCTCCAAAACCCTAAACGTCAAAATTTTACATTTTTGAGTTTGTCCAAACAACAGACTATTGGGAATAAATGAATCTCGATCGTCGTCTAAAAACCTTCATTTTGACACAATTTTCGTCGTCTAAAAGTTATTGCCACGTCATCTGAAAAGTGCCACGTAAGCGACACGTAAGCGACACGTAAGTCGTCCCGCAATTTTTATTACAAAATATTACTGGAATTATTTATTTGTGCATGATACTTTCGTACTCGGCGAGTCCCGGTAGATTTTTTTGTTGCATTTTTGTTCATATGCGTGCATATCATGTACAAGTATGCAAATATGGGTACATCCATGTGCAATTTAGGCCAACATGCACGGTACACGTTTATGAATGTGCGTATATAGGTGCTTCAATTCCCGTAAAATAAGTTGCAACTGAGATGGGTACTAGCATATGATACACAAATCTATACCATCATACAAATTTATTCAAAATACACCAAATATTTGTCTATGATGTCTTCTAGGCAAGAGATTTCGATCATTTCACCGTGCTAAGGCTACTATATTGCTGATACATTGGAATCTATATCTTCAATCCACAATTATTTGCGGTACTTGTAGGTTTTATTTCCCTCGATAGCGAGGTAACGTTGACGGCAATGTTGACGCTCTATCGGAAAACATAAATGGCAGAGCTTTATTGGTCAAGGCAATTGCATCGCACGCAATATAGGTCGATTTCCTCTTCTCGTTGATGCCGCGGAATAATAAGCGCCCAAGTGACGTCGATTGGAATGACCAGTGTCCTTGGGGTAACCCATTCGTTCCCTATTGGGCTCTGGTCGGGATAAAGTTCCGGTTCTTGAAGGTCAAAAAACATGTATTTCCGAATTCTCCAGGTGTAGCGCCACCAAACGATCCCTAAGTCCTGTCGGACATGTCTGTCCTCGTAGGGGATGTTTAAGAACTTACATATCATCCAGCTGTCTACATTGCATTGAGGACATCGCATGTGGACCATTCCATGTGTATTGATAGCGTCTGCAGTGGCTTCATCGCGATCGCGTGTCCCATAAACTCCGAATCGTAGAATTGAAGGCATAACGTGGCCACGATATTGCAGGATTTTATACCTGTAGATAACAATGCTTGCAAGGTGATTAGCAGTTGAAGCGAGCGTCGCCCATAGCAAAAGTCGAAAATATAAATTGTGAGGATAAATGTGGAGCTATAATACCTGCAGATGGCAATGCTTTCAAGGTAAGTAGCAGATGTTTGAAGGTATGGTTGAAGGTGCGTATGTTAAAAGAAACAAGGGGAAATGAATCTTCAAGGGTCGGGCAAGAGCTTTTGTACCTGGTCGTGAGTGGACCGCGGGTCGTGCAAGAGTAGTGTACTTTTGGTCCAATCAGCTTCGTATATCTCGCACATGCGGGATCACTTAGTCGCCGATTCCCGTATGCAAATATGGGCACATCCATGTGCAATTTAGGTCAGCATGCACGGTACACGTTTATGGATGTGCATATTCGGATGCTTAAATTCCCAGAAAACAAGTTGCAACTGAGATGGGTACTAGCATATGATACACAAATCTATATCATCATACAAATTTAATCTATATACACCAAATAATTGTCTAGGATGTCTAGGAGCACATAAATAAGGGTAAGTGTTGGTGTAGCTAGCAGAATAATACATCAGTGTAAGTATCTAATGTGAACTTGCAAATATAAAATAAAGACTGTACACAAGCGTATATGTTTCCTAACGGCAGTTGCACCACTTTCCATCATCATCATTCTCGGGAGAGGCACCGGAGATCAACTCGGGAATATAGTCCGTGGGAACCGGCATTGTCACTGGGGTTCTTATGTCAGCGACGCCTTGCTCGTCGGAGTATACATGCTCATCCAACAGTTGAAAATACCATGTTTCCCGCGTTTTGCGGATAAACCTCCACTTCGCGTAAGCGGGGTCATGTCTAGTCATGTCATATCTAGGATGCAGCGCAGGATCGACGAACAGTTCCTCGCGAATTAGAAACAAATTCCAGGATTGGCACACACGACATTTGTCGGATTCTATGTGCAGTCGTTCAAGCTGAACAGGTAAGTCTGCAGGGAAATGAGGTGCATTCATATTGGAGGTAGCGTGTTATGTAATCGCAAGCGCCACACTATAATACCTGCAGATGGCGATGCTTTCAAGGTAAGCAGCAGATGTTTGAAGGTATGGTTGAAGGTGCGTATGTTAGAAGAAACAGGGGGAAATGAATCTTCAAGGGTCGGGCAAGAGCTTTTGTACCTGGTCGTGAGTGGACCGCGGGTCGTGCAAGAGTAGTGTACTTTTGGTCCAATCAAATTCGTATATCTCGCACATGCGGGATCACTTAGTCGCCGATTTTTTAATCAAAGACAAAAACACAACCGAGGCAGAAAACCCCATACACAGGCACATCAGCATATCGGCAAGAAACACAAGCCATTGACGAATGAACATTATACACTTCTACCACATTGTTAACATATGTTTAAGTATACTATTCTTATCGAAAAGTAGTCGAAAATCTAACCCTCGGGAGGTTGCAATCCTAAGTCTTACTCGAAATCAAAGTGGAATCAAGATAACATTCTGACTCGTAGCCGCCGTGGTTTCGTTGACGGTAACGTTACGGCTGAACCTGTCGGAACTTGAACCGAAAGGCAAGGTCGTTTCGAAACACACATCGAAAATACCCCAACGTGCATTTGTTGCCTTCCGCATTCCTGCACATATAACATTCATTGTAGTTCCTCCACAACATTCGAACAGTCATACCATGAGGAAGATAGTCAAAATTCCTCATTCTCATTCTGGGGGCAGTAGGGCATGTTGCATACATGCCAAGAACATAGGCAACAATACATTCTCGCTTGGATGGCATGGTTGGATGAGGTGGCAGGTGAAGAAAGAAAAGTGCCAAGCTGAAAAGTGAGTTGTGAGGACAAGGTAGGTGCTTAAATATCTCAGTAGTGTGGCCGTCGTGATTTCAGTTGGCCAATCAAATGACCTCTTTCAGGTGGGTCGGATCGAAGGCCCGCATGTCACAAACATAGCATGTCACAACATTGGAAATGTGAAACGTCGATAACAATTTCATTCAAAATATGTTCGAATACAATTATATTTAACGGTGTTCCAACGATAAGTCAATTTGCTCAATGACAAAGCTATATGCTGTCGCTATATAGCATCAATTCATCCGACGGAACTTGACCCAAGAGCTAAGCTCCTCTCTGAACACACGACAAAAAAGGCTGAGTGAGCATTCCATGCCTTCGCCGTCGACGCATTGTGTATTGTAGTTCTGCCACAACGTTTGGATAGTCATACCCGGCGGAAGAAGAACTGTACTGCTGCATGGGTAAGACTCCCCGTGATTTTTGGCAAACTGGTCGATGTATGTGAAAACAGACTGCCGCTTGGATGGCATGACTATGGTAGAAGTAGAAGCAGGTGCGTCGCTGACGGGAAAAGGGGGCAAATGAGTAGTTTAGGCAAGAAATAGAGCTTATGATCTTGGAAAGTCTTGGACCTGCCGAATTATTAGCCTATCAGATACCCGGTACTAGTCCGCTCGGATCGAAGGACCTACAAGTACATATCTACTATTATTTTGCGACGAAGGCGTGTCTGCGAAGTCCATGATTATCCTGTCTGCATTGCCAATCATTCTATGAAAGCAACCTCTGAAGTATGCTTTTCGGGCACCTTAACTTGCAGATGCACATCATCAACCGACCAAACGGAGTGAGACGGTAAAATGGATAAGAATATACAAAATCTGGAGCGTGTAAGTTGGAGTGTACAAACCCCATTCTTGCTGTATACTTCTGAAAGTGAGGGGTTTTGAAAATTGTGGCGTCCCGCATTTCAATGCGCACCGAGGTAACGATTTGCCCGCCAGATATCTGCTGTCTCACGACGGGGCGACCCTTTGGCCGACCTGCAAAACATGCGACGCATTGGATTTCCCAAAAGGCTAGAAACTGCAGGTAGTCCCCATAGGACCAAGCACTCATGGAATTCCGTTCTGCTGGATGCCGCGTATCCCCCGGGTACTTAAACAAAGGTCGGCATCTTGCATATGGCTGTCCTAATATATGACCCCTTGCAAAACGACAGAAAAACTTATGCCGTGCGTAATCAGCTTTCCGACAAGTTTGGGGGGCTTTGCAGTAATTCGCAAGATAGCAGCCGGTACACGTTGCAAGTTGTGAACGATCTTGAAGCCCGCAGTGCAGGCAAACTGGGTACAAAAATTTCATCCGTAAAGGCAGATTATCATGCACGCTTGCGTCATACATTTGAAATTGTATCTTATGTTCCTCTTCCATCGATTTCTTGAGCGCTAGTTCTGAGGGCGAGGACTCTTCAGGGAACCATAGTAACCAAACGTTTTTATCTGGATTTTCCTTCCGCAAAGTAGCAAGTATTGTCATTGGAATTGATTGAACTGAGATGGATGGGAATAAAGGTGCGTCGATGAAGTGTCGAGCGGGGAAATGATTTTGGAAGAGAGGGGAATAGGTTTCATACCTCAATGGTCGTCGTGGTACCGCTCAACTTCATTTAACCAATATAATCAGGCAATCACAATGAAAGCGGAGGCATGTCACCCGCCCCATAAATGACATCGGTTCCACAACAACATATGTCGCCAATACTTTTGGAGAATATACTTTATTTACAATTGTCATATCAAGATATACCATACGTGTTTCATCAGCGTACTTCTGCACTGAGACAATAGGTTATTAAGACTATCAACAAATATTGACCTAGGTGCTGGCACCATGTCCTAGCAGGGAAATCATCATTGCCTAGCGAGCTTTACTTTTCTTGTTCTGATCGGATCCCGGCTTTCCGCCTGGTGCCACTTTCCGCTTAGGTATAGGCCCCGCCTTCTTGGCGGCCTCAGCCTTCTGTTTCTTGGCGGCCTTCTCGGCCTCGGCCTTCTGTTTCTTGGCGGCATCCTCCTGTTTCTTGGCGGCCTTGACGGCCTCGGCCTGCTGCTGCTTGGCGGACTTGTCGGCCTCGGCGGCCTCGGCCTGCTGTTTCTTGGCGGCCTTGGCGGCCTCGGCCTCCTGCTGCTTGGCGGTCTTGGCGGCCTCGGCGGCCTCGGCCTGCTGTTTCTTGGCGGCCTTGGCGGCCTCGGCCTCCTGCTGCTTGGCGGCCTTGGCGGCCTCGGCCTCCTGCTGCTTGGCGGCCTTTTCCGTTTCCCTCATTTCGACCGCCGTCTTCTTCTCCCGCTCCTTCTCGACTTTCTCTTGCTCTTTACGATGTGCCTCTCTCTGCCTTTTCACCTCGTCGTATTCCTGCTTGCTCAACACTTCGTCGGCCAAAGAAAAAAATCCATCAGGAAACCTAATGCGCTCTTTCGCTGAGTCGACCATACCTTGCTCCCTGCATCCAAGACACCAGCACTTGTTAAAACCGATATACAAAGTATTTTTCAAAAAATGGATGTAGACATGAATGCTTACCTATCGAAAGCGACGGAACCCAATCCCAACATGTTGGCGGCTACCGAAGTGGTCCCCGAACCGCAGCACGCATCCAAGATGAAGTGATAATCGTGATGAAGAGGTAACACCCCCTCGTACGCAGATTTCCCCCTCGCTTCCCCCTCTAACTCAGGACCTCGCATATGGATATTGATGAGGTCGTGGATGAGCTTCAGCGGCTTCTGGTGTTTGTTAATTCTTTTACCCTCGGAGTTAATGGCGAATTTCGACGAGTGTACAGGGGCATATTCCCAGGTGTTGGTTCGGCAAGAAGCCACGAACTGCTTATCGACGACATCACTATCCGCATTCTCCTCCTCACCGAGAACTCTAATCAAGTTCTTCATCCAGGGAAGCCTTTTATGCACGGCTGGGTGGGTTTCGTCTGCGAGAGCAATCAGCGCTGCTTAGTCAGATTGCCCATGCTTAGACGCCAAAAGGCAATCACAGAATTGTACGTAACTTAACATCTACGGACCTGTAGGTGTTGCTTCCTTGACGTAGTAACACAAGACAAAGCACTCCATACGGTTGGCGTAGTTCCGTGGCGCAACGCCGGATTCCAAGGTCATCATGTTCGATCTGCTCAAAGGTTTCACCCAGAACATCTTTTCGGCGTTCCCGTGGCAAAACTGCTTGGCGGCTTCGAAGAACTCGTGGTGTTGTTGGAAGCCACAGAAACATCCCCCTACCCAATCATCACACGTGGTCAAATTGTTGAAGTTGTGTAGGAATTGCTTGAACTCTCCTGCTAAGAGAGGTTTCGGGAACCATTTCTTGTTCGAGTCCAGAGCATACTCGCAATCCATAATGAAACCGGTGAATGGAAGCCTGGGAAGAGTCGTGAAGGATTCAGGTGATGCGGGCTCCAGCAGAAAGTCCTTCTTGAAAACCAACTGCGGAATCTTGTGAGTGTAGAAGTAGTCATCATCGTCGACTTGCTGGCCCTCAGGAACGTTTGACAATATTCGATAACTCACACCTGTGTGCAATGTAAACGATTAGTAATTACATAGCTACGGTGCACAAATGGAATATGAAACCGAGATACGCACCTGGAAGATCCTTTAGGATGTTTTCCGCAGTCGATGCTGTCGTCGACCCGATTTTCAGCAACATCCTGCTCTCGATATTATTCCAGTAGAACTTTATATCCTTCGGAATGTTTTTGATCAGTTTCTCTATCTTCTCCTCGTGCCGCTGTTTTTCTTTTGCAGGCCGTTGTTCAAATTGAAATTTCCGGTTCTCCTGCTCGTTCTTGCAGGAGACCTTCGGGGGCACCACTCCCGCCTGGTACAGTTGTAAACAAACCCCGTTGTTAATTGAACGCGCAAGCCGATATGGAAAAAATCAGATATCGTGAAGGACGACCAGAGGGCGCAACTTAGGTAAATTACCTTCAGTAATGTACGTATTTCTCTCTCATCCCCAGCCCCTGGGAAATATTCGCAAAACTTCCCCCAGTCTTGTTCTGGGTTGGGAAACGTAAAGGTGTCAAGCTTCTTTTGCAGCGCAATGATTTCTGCATCCAGCTCACCGTACGTCATCTTACGAGCCCAGAACTTCGACTCGGGAGCACCGGGATCCACGACAGCATCCACTGGTTTCCTTTCCTTAGGTATGGGATACCCATCTTCATCTAGGTAAGGAATGAAGCAGGGTGCACCTATGTCGTATATGTCGTTTTCGAACCCTCCCGGTTGTGTTTGCAGAAAGAGCTGCATAGAATGCCGGTTTTTCTTGAGAAAGCTCAGTTGCCGGTAGGCCGGTGTCGATTCCAAGGAGGTTGTTATGTTGAATCGTTTATGAGCCTCTGAGGCAAGCAGCATTAGGTTCTCTCGAACATTGTTGAGAGTCTTGATCTCGGCGATACGGTTGATCATATCTTTGACCGTGTACTTCCGTTCGATGACGGCTTCGTCGACGAGGTCAGTGATCTCACGTAAGTGTCCTTCGGTCAAGGGGGCCCAGCTTTCATAGAACCCCTTCGGCAGATCATGGTAGACGATCGGCTTTCCGGCTGTGGGGTCCCATTTAGGTTGCTTGGTCGTTGGTGCGTTGAGGTCAGTTGTGCCGGTCGACATACCGATTGAACGTTTACGCTTATTGCGAGATGACCCAACCGTGGCCAAGGTCGTCTCCGTGGCGTCTTCATTGTCCGGGTCAACTCCCTCTAGCAAACCTTCATTGTGGGCCTTCATCACTGAAAGCGGAAACATGAAATACCAAATCGTCAGTTAGCTACTGCAAAAACACCTAAGAGCAAATAAGAATAATGTCGGGACGGAATTCACAAAAAATGGCAGCACCTCTCTGAAGTTGTTTGAACAACTGGTACGATTGCACCGAGATAGCCCAAGCAGCCCAATGCGTGTTCTTCTTGTCTGCATTCAGCTTCTGGTGATTGAACACCTGCGTCTTCAGCGCCGCTTCGAATTCGGGATTCAAGTTCTGCTTCGGCGGCACCCGACGGTATTTCAAGTTCTCAAAACTCTTCATTCCAACGTCTCTCTCGTTGGGTTCGGCCATCAGTTTCTCCACGTGTTTTCGCATGCCAAGAATGATCTCCGTCATGTTGCGGTGCTTCATGTAGGCGTCAATGTTGTTCTGCTCATTCCCAAGCTGCGTGCGCAAACGAATTGCACGGATCATGACTATAGCTGAGAAGCTGGCCGACCGTAAACCTCCCTAAACACTTGAGTATGTAAGCCCTGAGAAGCACCTGAGAAAACTGGCATGAGTGAGACACACCTGATTCATTTCGATGGCGCTCAAGTTCATGAAGAGACGGCATTCGATGAACTGAAACGCTTCCGTTCGATTTTCATGGTTTGCGTGCTTTGCTTCATCCGCCTTGACGCAGCGACGCTTTGCCTCCAGCAAATGCTGATGTCCAAAGCAGGTGAATCTGTAGAATAACAAAGAAAGTGTAAGTTGGAACACATATGCATGCATCCATCAACGCAATGGGTCTTACCTGTATCTGCCTTTCCCGATGTCCGCCCAAACGAATGCCTCTGGGTTGGTGCTTGTTGCATCTTTATGATTCTCTATGACGGAAATCAGGGCTGGAGATCCCGAACCGGTGTGTGGGTTCCAGTACATCATTTCGGCAATAGCCTGGGCGTGATGTTCGTCCAGTGGTCGAGGGCGATGCGCTCCTTCTGCATCATCGATGTACTGGATGGGGATTCTCCACGATGTCGCACATGGATTATTATTGTCGACCAACTTATGCATGTCATCGATTTCCCTGATGGCCCACATAAGCAACGTATACTTGGTTTTAGTAATGCACATACACCATCAAAAAAAGCAATGGTCGTATAAGTAAATCTCAGGAGGGAAGATGCATACTTGCGAATGGCAGCCTGCTTTTTTTGCTCATCTGCCTCGGTTTCATCGGCGGTCTTCGGAGTCTTTGAAGGGGACACAATCTCCTCATCACCCTGCTCCATGATGAATGCAGGAATTGGCCGCTGCGGAGTTCCAGCTGCAGGAGATACAAGGCCCGCTGATGGGAGAGGGCTTGCCGCTGATGGCCCTGGAGCAGGGCTTGCCCCTGATGGCCCTGCACCTGCAGGGTTGCCCCTGATGGCCCTGCACCTGCAGGGGTTGCCCCTGATGGCCCTGCACCTGCAGGGCTTGCCCCTGATGGCCCTGCACCTGCAGGGTATGCCCCTGATGGCTCTGCACGTGCAGGGCTTGCCTCGCAGGAACCTGAAGGGCTTACTCCAGAGAGTCTTCGAGATTTACGAGTGAGAGGTGTAGTTACAATTGAAGGAGGTGTAGCCGTTTTTGTATATGGTAGTTTACGACCCGTATCGTCTCCACCAACTGGAGGTTGCGTTGGCACCTCAGCTTCAGCTTCAGCTTCAACCTCAGCTTCAGATGGAGGCCCGTCACTATCGAAACCTTCTCACAGCACAAAAGCAAATCAATTCTCAGTATTTGAATACATATATCATTTTTGTGACCTAAGACGGAGAGCGAAGGAGAAAGGGAGATAGAGAGCGAGAGATGTTTTATATCGGCTCACCGGCATCGCCTTCAGGGTTGGCAACTTGTTGCGTTGGAACCTCAACATCAGATGGAGGCCCGTCACTATCGGAACCTTTTCACAACACAAAAGCAAATCAATTCTCAGTATTTGAATACATATATCATTTTTGTGACCTAAGACGGAGAGCGAAGGAGAAAGGGAGATAGAGAGGGAGAGATGTTTTATATCGGCTCACCGGCATCGCTTTCGAGTGCCGAGTTGGCAACTGGTTGCGTTGGCACCTCAGCCAAAGATTGAGGAAGAAGGTCCGCACTGCCGACACCCCCTGCCAACACGAAAGCAAATTAATTCTCAGTATTTGAAGAGATAACATTTTATCTAAGATAGAGAGAGGGAGATTTACCTATGATCCAAAGGTAGTGTTTCGATCTCACGAGTTCGTCGTCCTTTCCAGCTTCCTTATTTGCAAATCGGATGCGGGCCACCGTCGTGTCGTCTTCACGGACGCTGCCGTCTGGAGCTGTCCACGTCGGGGCGCTGTCCAAAATGTAGGCATATCCTCGTTTGTGGAATATCGGTGTGGTGTCAATGACGACGACATCTTTCTGCATCAAAGCAGTATCTTGTCCTTCAGGTCGAGGACGGACGGGCTCGTCTTGCACTGGGGCCTTTTCCGCCGCTTTTTGCAAGTTTTCGACGGACTCAGATACTTTCTCTGGAACGTTCTCCGCCAGGAGATGATCTTCGGCTTTGCGAATACTCCCAAGATCTGGAAGATACTGTTGCGATCAAACGGATAGGTGAGAAGCAGCGGAACGCGATAAGCATTAAAATAACATAAAATTGACAGAAGGGGTGAATTTTGAAACCATTACCTCGGAGACAAACGCGGCCCATGTCGAGATGTGCAAAGTCGGTTCAACGATCTGGAGATTATTGTTTTTGGGGGTGTATTTCTTTGAGTGGAGTCGAGAATAATCCTCGTACTGCTCGGTGTGAATAGTATGCAATGTATCCACAAGTTCGGTGAAGCACTTGAGCATCTTTGGGAAATATTCGTTTTTCAAGTAGTCTGCTTCACCAAGATTCTTGTGAAGATTGTCGAGTCGCTCGTTGTCTTGCGTGATAAGCATGTACTTTGCATCGATAGCTCTGAAGATATCTTCACGGCGGAAATCCCGGGTCGTGATGAAAGGCGATGCAGTAAAGCAGTCAGAGGCAGCAGTGTACATTTTGGGCACTGTACCGATGGGTCTCTTTTTTACGGGTTGCGCGCCAGGGCAAATGAATTTATCCATTGCGAGCATAATGCCTAAGAAGCGAGGATGCTCTGCTATGTCCTTGTCCTTGGCGAGATCGATATACGTCTTGAACCATTGTGCAACAACGGTCATCTCGGTGTCAGCGTCAGGTTCAGGGATTTCAGGGCGACCAAATGACAATACTTTGTCGATGATGATTCCCGCTAAGAGGTGCTGAGGTACTGAAAAGAACGAATGAATTCGAAAGGCTGAATTAGAAAAGATAAGCAGAAGATAAATAAGGCCTGAATTAGAAGGAGAAGGAAAACGAAGGGAAGAATGAGAGAAAATACTGACCAATTTTCCCAGTTCTCCCTTGCAGGGGCTGCTGTTTGGGTACGTTTCTCTTCGGCATAGTATGAACGAAGTCCACGAACGGACAGCATCCCAGAGCCTGTTTATCAGCGACCACGAGTGCAAAAGGTTCGAAATCCTCGCCCGCTGCCATCGTCATCATGCCATGAATCACAAGCATCGACTCGCCGACAAGACTGTCTGCCTGCCTTGGAGTCTTGAGGAGTGGGTACTCGTAAGCTTTTGGGATGATGCTCATGCTCCACCATCCCAGACCATATGCACCGCTTGTTTCCTTCGAATACATATCTGCAAGGACTGGAACGCTGTAAAAGTCATTATCACAAAGCTTCCGGGCAAAGGAATAGGCCTGAGGAGGCCCTTCAACTGAATCCGCGCCCTCTTCGGAAGAAGAACTCATAACCCTGCATGTCACCATGCACAGAAAACACAAATTAAGAAACGTAAATCATGAATGATATAAATATAACACGGCCCTGCTAAACAACATCATATCATATCTTTAGTATATTCATCTCTGAGCAATGGAATTATGTACACCAAACTTTGGCCCGAGATTTTCCCGGTTACCGCAGAAGGGTTTTATAACTTCATTCCAGAGCCTAGGTACTAGGTTTGTCCGTTTGCACGGCCGCGCCATTCCCCCGTTCTAGAGATGAATAACAGCAGAATATTTGAGATGATTGCATAATTATACACAACAAAATACTACAACAACAAAATATACACAACACAATATGCACAACAAAATATGCACAACAAAATATGAATAAAAATATCATATATACACGTTGTGTCCTATTCCTCCGCCCGCAAGTACAGCGGGGAGGGCTCGCGGGTGAAGCCATGGCCACCCCGGATGCGGCCTCGGCCGGGGGGAGCACGGTGGGGTGCAACAGGCTCCCCCACGTAGAGCTCATAACGGTACGACCACCTCCAGATCATAGGAGGTGGTGGTGGGGGAGGAGGTGGTGGTGGTGGGGGAGGAGGAGGCGGTAATGGGGCAACTGGAAAATAAAGCGGCAGAGGAGCAACAAATGCAGAATCATATGCGGACCGACTCAGTCGGTTCCCGCACATCTCCAAGAACAGCATATGGTCCTCAGGGAAAGGAGTGACTTCTCGGGTTCGCTTTGGCATCTTTACCTTTAGCTATGTGTTTGAGAAGCTCTTGAGTTTAAGACCTATAAACAACAAAAAACACAAAATTGATTTAGCCATGTCTTTGATTCTGCCGCGCTGAAAAGGAAGAGCTGAAGGTGAGCGACTCATCCGCGGATGAGTCGCCCGAAGAATAGAGGGAGCTGAAGGGCGACTCATCCGCGGATGAGTCGCCCGAAGAATAGAGGGAGCTGAAGGGCGACTCA
>LGRX02001958.1:0-11583 GCA_001247695.2 Cymbomonas tetramitiformis
ATGTCCCACACCTTGGCAATGGGCGTATCCACAACCACCTGTGCCACAGGCGCAGCAGCTTTCTCCCGCGACTTGAAGTTCAGCATCATGTGGATGTTGATACCGGACACGGCCTCCAGCAACCTGCCCGAGAAGCGCGGCACTCCCTCCCAATGTGACCCGGCCTCCAGCAACCTGCTCGAGAAGCGGCACTCCCTCCCCAATGTGATCCGCCTCCAGCAACCTGCCCGAGAAGCGGCACTCCCTCTCCCAATGTGACCCGGCCTCCCAGCAACCTGCCCGAGAAGCGCGGCACTCCCTCCCCAATGTGACCCTGCCTCCAGCAACCTGCCCGGTAGCGCAGCACTCCCTCCCAACGTGACCCGGCCTCTCAGCAACCTGCCCGAGAAGCTGCACTCCTCCCAATGTGACCTCGGCCTCCAGCAACCTGCCCGGTGAAGCGCGGCACTCCCTCCCAATGTGACCCCGGCCTCCAACAACCTCCCTGTCTGAGAAGCTGCTGCACTCCCTCCCAACGTGACCCGGCCTCCAGCAACCTGCCCGAGAAGCGCGGCACTCCCTCCCAATGTGACCCGCCCCGACCCCCCAACTTGGAGTGCACCCGCCTGGTCCCTCATGTCCCCGCCTGACGGAGGCTCTCATCTCAGAGGCCAGGCGGAGCGCCCGCGCCCTCCCGCCTTACAATTCCCTGAAGTTGGGCACGGATGCCGCCCGGCGCGCTTTTCAACAGGCGCTCCACGCTCGGAGGGCCGGCCTGAGCCCCGTGTTGAGATGACAAGCCACGGAACGCAGCACCACACTCGCGGAGACGGGAGAAGCGTGCGTCCGCAGGCCTGCAGGTCCTCTGCCGCTGCAACGAGGGCACCAAATACATTGCAGAGGGTGAGTCCTGGCGCGCGCACTCGGCTCATTCGTCCGGGCAGCCGCCGCAGCCCTCCATGGCGCTAGGGAGGCCCGGCTCTCACTTGTCCAGGTAGTCCAACCCCTCCTCGGGCACGTCGGCGTTGCCGGCAACCCGGCTCAGGGCGGCCTTGAGGCCCTCTTGACCCCCGTCAGGGGAGTTGATGAGGGAGAGGAGGAAGTCTGTGAAATCCGGGAGCTGCTTCTGCAGAATGGACTGCAAGAGGCCGTGCTTCAGGGCCCCCATCATGCTCACGTCGGGGGTCGGCAGCGTGACATTCGCGGTTCTGTACGCCCAAGCTCGTCGACAGCCCCTCAATACCGGCACCACCGCCATTCGGCGTACACCGGTCCTCTCTCCACAGCGCTCAGCGCGCCCGTGGTAACCAGCTCCCGGCATGAGCGCACGCCCCGGATAGGCCGAGCTTAACGCGCTTCCGCAGTGACTCACGGGAAGAGGCTGCTGTGGCCCCATCAGCGCAGCCTCTGCGGAAGCAGGCGCGGCTCCACATCAAACCCACAGGCCGCACCGAGCCGCTCCACCCCCGGTGGCACCAAGTCGCTCCGCCCACCAAAAGGATGGAATGCATCCTGCCGCACCGAGTCCCTCTTCTCTCTCTCTTCGTGGAAGTCCCTACGTGTTCTCGACTGCCACGTGGCACCGTCTGTCTGCCGCACCGAGTCCCTCTTCTCTCTCTCTTCGTGGAGGTCCCTACGTCTTCTCGACTGCCACGTGGCACCGTCAGCACGAGCGCGTGAGGAAATGCCGGCAAGCTTGGAGTCCCGGGGTCACTGGAGGAGCCGGGTCGGGTACGCCGGATGCAACGTGAATTTCCGACAGCATCCTAGCCCAAAGCTAGGGGTAGCACAAACGCGCGGGTGGGCAGCTCCGGAGGCTCACTTGTTGGTCGGCAGTTTGTTGATGTAGCAGTGCACGATGTCGCCGTTTGGAAGCTGGACATGCTCGTAGAGGTTCAAGCAGAACTGCCACCGCCACCGCCACCAGGCCCAGGCCCCCGCCCCACGCGGATCTCAGCTCCAGAGGTGTTGGCGGGCGGGGGCGCCACCCCTCTTACTCTTGGGTCCACCGCGTGGCCTCAGGGGAGGCGGCCGAGCGGTGCTCAAGCGGCTGGCGCGCGCTGAGTCATCATCGGATGGGCGGCATGCTGCAGGGCCACCACCTGGCAACCAGGCACGTGCTTGAACACGGTGCACGCTGGAACGGACGCCTTCTGGACCACTTCGCACTTGAGCGTCGGGTTGATCACGTCCTGTGCGCCGCAGCACCCCCCTCCCTCGCCCAACGGCTCCTTCAATGCATGTGTGCAAGCCTCTCCCGGACCACCACAGCAAGTCCACGATTAGGAGAGCCTTAAGTGGGGTTGGTGAGCGGGGGCGCTGCGAAGCTATTGGCAGAGGTGCGTGTTATGACACGAGAAGAAGAAGGTGTAGCGGGCGGGGGTAAGCGGAAGTGCCTTGAAAGGGGTAGCGGAGGGGGCTTGGATGTAGGGGATGGAGGAGATGGACTGTGTGGGGTTCCTCTGCAGGGTGTTGTTGATGTGCTCCTTGATACGCCGAGAGTACTTGCTGTTGCCGACCGGGGAACCTCCCGGGGGCATCGGCGTCGGCATGGTGGACACCGCCGTGGTCGTGGCTGCGTCCTGCGGCTGGCTGGCAGCCGCGTCCCAGGCCTGCTGATGCCGCATCCGAATCTTGTTCACCTGCGCCAGCCCCGCATGCCCCCCCTTACCCCCACACGCTTTCACGGATAAGACCATGATGGCATTATCTCGATGTGGCCCACCTGCACATCCGGCGGTGATGGCAAGCTCACTTCTAACCCTGACCCTCAGATCAGAACCTGAAGCCTCGTGGGGCGAAGACACGCAATCGCGGATGCCGCGTGCCTGCAGCACTGCGTCTTCCGCTGTACCACGCTTGCGTGCATAACGGAGAACGTGATTTCTAAATACTGCTGGAAGTACCGCGGGGGAGTTTCTGGCCCTCAAAAAAACGAGCCCGAGGCCCGACCAGGGACTGCAAAAATTCATGGGAATTTCACGGGGGAATTTTCTCGGAACAGAGCTCTGATATATTCGCCAGTTCGACTTTTCTGACTTCTGATTGGCTACAGTGTCACAGCCTGAACCGTGACAGTCGACGACTTTCACTCGGAGAAATGTCCTCCAGTCACACGATAGGAGAGCCCCGAAACCTGACAGTGGGAGGTTCCTGTGCCGTGTTTGGCTACAGCTTTCACAGAAGCTGAAAAGCTGCAAAACCTCCGGATGGCACCGGATGCCCAGGGTCGGAGGAACCCAAGGCAGCGGGGGGGGCGGCGGCCAAGCACTGAGCAGTGACATTGTCTGCGCAACCGCATCTTGCCCCTGGTCCGCCCTGTCTGTGTTGCATGGGTGTCCAGCCAGGCGTGTCGCCTGGCTGGTAGGAGAATCGCGAGCGGTGCCAGCGCGCCTTCGAGGTCCCGCGGCTCATGCCAAGGTGGCTGCAGGGATGCACGCCTGCTGCCTGGGGAGGGTGCTGGGAAGGGCGGCGCAGTGGGTGGGGGCGCCGGACCCTATTGTTCTGCCAGGGGTTCTCCTTGCAGTTTGTGTGGTTCACGTCCCACAGCGATGACGTAGGCATCTGCATGAACACATTCAGCTCCAGGCGCGAGTTGCGGCGGTCCCTCTCCGGGTCGTACTTCGCAGCCGGCAGCCCCGCCGTGGTCGGCCGCCCTACTGGCACAAGATCGCGCGACGGGGACCCGGGCGTAGACATCCTCGCCGGGGACGCGCTCGCCGGCGTGGAGTTCCTGGTGCTCTCGTGACGCACCCGCAACGATGCACTCCTGACACGCCCCCGACGCTCCTCCGTTCCTCCGGCTCAGCCTATCAGCCCGCAACCCACCGTGGTGCGCCGGCCACAGCCAGCTGCCCCCTTCCCTCCTTGGTGCCAGCATGGCCACCGAGCCTCGTGCCGGCGCAACCACCGGGCCGCCACGCGCCCTCTTGTTGGCATAAGCCACCTGGCGACCGGCACCCAATGGAAAGGGGGAGAGCACGTGGCGCCCAGCTAGGAGCCGGACCGCAAGCGGGAGAGCCCGGCGCACCTGGACACGCAGAGGCGACAAACGGGAGGGGGCGGTGGGGGTAGACGGGGGGCATTCCCCAGCAGGCCGCAACAGGAGGCAAGGGGGTGGAAGGGCAGCAAGTGGGGCAGAGAAGCGCGTGCTGCTCGCAGGCTGGGAGAACACGCAGAACACGCTGGGAGGGCTGTCAAGTCCGCACCGCAGCCGCTCCCGCTTCGACACATAGTCCGGGACGCTCCTGTAGGACGTGTCCTTGCCCTGCGTGATGAAAGTGCTCTGCGGGGGGTCCGCTTTGAAGGAGTACAGTGCACCATCTCGGTCTGGCGACCGATGACGTGGTGAGTAGTCGGTGCGGATCAGCGCCTGCTCCATGCGATGGGTTTCTGGGCCGGCGCTGGAAGGCCGCTGTGTTATTTGCTGCGTTCACCCCCTCCGACACGGTCACTCCACGGTGCGCTCCTGTGGGCCACGTGGCACTGCCAGCTGGCGCCACCGCCTCATGCGCGGGGCGGAGGCCTGAGAGCAGGGGAGGAGGGTGCCACGCGCGGGGCAGCGGGGCTCACACTCGGCCCGACTTTCATCAGGGCGGCGTCCAGGGACTGCCGCAGCGAGGCCCCTTTGAGGGCTGGGATGGCGTCCGCCACCCGCGTTTTTTCTTGCATCTCCAGCTTGTACATCTCGGTGCGGTTGCTGCACAGCGAGACGCGTGCAGCCCAGCATCAGCGACCGCATGCACATCATACGCAGGCCCGGCATCAGCGCCGACCGCATGCACATCATACGCAGGCCCCATACCCCCATGCCCTCCCATCCTTAACGCACATCTCAACCACGATTCACACCCTCCAACGTCTTCGCCCACACCCTCCAACGGCTTCGCCCACACCCTCCCCGCCGGAGCAGCGGCTCTCCTCCACCATCTTCCGCTGACGCATGAGCCGCTGACGCATGAGCTACTCACAGGCAGGTGGACAAATGGCGCCGCCGGTTGAGGGGGCCTGGAGGCGCGCCCACACCTGGGATTCCGGTTGAGGGGGCCTGGAGGCGCGCCCACACCTGGGATTCCGGTTGAGGATCTCGAGTGCAGCGCTGGCGTACGTCTTGACGTGGCTGATCAGCTCATACTTTACGGTGTCCTCCTGGGGAATGTGCGTACCGGCCCGAGCTCAACTGACGCCCTGCCCGAGCTCCGGCGGGCACAACACTCCACGAACACGACAGCAAACAGGGGCCGTGCGCTAGCTCTGCCCTCCGCATGCCAGGGATGAGGCATGTGCTGCGGAAAATATACATGCCCCAGGTGTGATGAAACCTCGGCAAGCACCTGGCTGATCGTAGGCAGAGTCTGCGCGCCCCATTTCATGCCGGCGTACAGCTCTGGTGCTGCTTGGCGGCATACCTCCACCTGCCAAATCAGCCACGCCAACCAGCAACCCCCCCTCTCACACCACCTGCCACCTGTCACTGTTGGCCGACCCCGGAGCGAAAAAGCCATGGACCACCCGGGCTGCATCGGCCGGCCCCCGCGCTACTCTGCATTGCCCTCGTGCGCCACACGCCGTGGAAGCCACAGCGACCCCCCGAGCTCCAGCCCATTCCACGCAGCAGCTGGCACGATAGCTCTGCTGCTTTTCGGGCCACACCCTCAGTGCTACTGCGCGCTGCTGCCGAAGGACGGGGCTCGCTTGCCCAGGAACACCTTCCAGCCATGCCAAGCTGCAACCGCCCGGCGCGAGGCCCTCCACGCCCACGCCCACGCCCACTTGCGGTGCCGCGGAGGGCCCAAAACGGTGCTCCGGCAATGCAAGCATCGAGACCGGCCAATCATCGCGTCTGATGAAGAGGCACACCAGGTACTAAAAGAATGCTATACCCTCGAATCCGTCCTGGAGGACCCCCTCGAATCCGTCCTGGAGGACCCCCTCGAATCCGTCCTGGAGGACCTCCTCGAATCCGTCCTGGAGGACCTCCTCGAATCCGTCCTGAAGGACCCCCTCGAATCCGTCCTGAAGGACCCCCTCGAATCCGTCCTGAAGGACCCCCTCGAATCCGTCCTGGAAGACCCCCTCGGATGTTTGTGAAGACCCCATTAATGCGCCCGTAACACCCTCCTGAAGCGCCTGTAACACCCTCTTGAAGCGCCCGTAACACCCTCCTGAAGCGCCCCGAATAGCAAGAAGCTGAGGGTGAAGGACAGGGGGAGGGATGCTGGCGCCCATAGCCTCCATCAGACGAGGGGGGAAGGAAGGGGCTGACCTGGCAGTCTGGGTGTAAGATGATGTTGTACAGGGTCATGATGGCGGTGGCGTAGGCTTCGAGCTCGAGGAAGTGCGAGTCGGCGGTGGGCTGCTGCATGAGGAACTCGCCCACGATGAGCACCGCGTCGTTCTCGAGCAGCAGCGGCCGGAACTCCGAGCGCATGGACAGCACGCCGAACGCGCGCATCGCGAGGCGCTCCATGCACTCCAGGCCGCCCGTGCCAATGGCCTTGCAGTCTGCACTCCCAGTCCCCCCGCCCGGCCTTGCCATTCAGGGCTCCCAGTCCCTCCGCCCGGCCTCGCCATTCAGGGCTCCCAGCCCCCCCGCCCGGCCTCATTCAGGGCTCCCCAGCTCCCGCCCGTCCGCCATTCAGGGGCTCCCCAGTCCCCCGCCCTCGTCTCGCCATTCAGGGCTCCCAGTCCCTCCGCCCGGCTCGCCATTCAGGGCCCCCAGCCCCGCCCGGTCTCGCTCCACAGGGCTCCCAGCCCCCCGCCCGGCCCCGCCTCCACAGGGCTGATGGGAGGGCGCTGCACCGAGCATGATCTTGAGGAAGTCGCAGGTGGACCGCAGCTTGTTCTTCGTGATCTTCAGCAAATGCGGCTGGCTCCCATCGCCTCCAAACTCCAGAAAGATGTACGCGCGGCTGCACAGCTCCCGCAGCCTGGCGCCCCCCGACCCTCCACGAGACCTCAATGCCACCTGCCTACCTGATGCCCCTCCCACAGCCCTGGTTATGCAGGCCCAAGCGCTGCTGAGAGAGAGAGAGAGAAAGTGGCAATAGGTGCCTAGCGCCCAGATCATATATAGGGCATGACATGGCCATATAACCGAGCGTGTTCCACGGCCAGTCCCGGGCCAGCTCTGGGCGTCGGCACCCAGGGCGCAGGGGGCGGCCAGGCCTGCTCCAGCGCCCCTCAGAGCCGCCGCCCTCGGGGTCCACGGAGCGCTCCGGAGGCATGCCTGGGGAGAGTTGCCAGTGCGCGCACACCTGTTGGGGGAGAATTCCCAAGGCCCACGCACCTGTTGGGGGAGAGTTGCCAGTGCGCGCGCACCTGTTGGGGGAGAGCCCTGCCCCTGAAGTGCCCGCGCACCTGTTGGGGGAGACTTGCCAAGCCCGCACACCTGCTGGGGGAGAATTGCCAGGGCCCCCGCACCTGTTGGGGGAGAATTGCCAGGGCCCCCGCACCTGTTGGGGGAGAATTGCCAGGCCCCGCGCACCTGTTGGGGGAGGTATTGTCCTTGGCAATCAGAGCGCAGCTTGAGTGGAAGTTCATAGAGATGAGCTGAGCCACCGCCGCCGGCTGCTCATGGGCGATCATCCTGCCACCGCCCAGACCGCACCCCGGCCCAGCATTGGACCCATGCACTTGAGATAGAGGCTGGGTCTGGCGCCTTGCGTCGAAGGGAAGAGCAGTTGCACAAGGGGGCGCAACTCCGCACGGGAGGCAGGCTTCGTCGCCCTCTGGGAGGGGGGCGGCCCTCACCAGAGCAGCATCACGGCCAGCTGGCGGCACCTCTCAGTGCTCTCCGTTCTGCGCCACAGCCCCCGGTCGCCCACCGCATGCTTCATCTTCAGATTCGTTTACAGATTAGTCACTGCTCTCCATTCTATCCTTGCCGCAACCCTCCCAGCGAGTCCTGGCCCCTCCCATCGAGTCCCGGCCCCTCCCAGCGAGTCCCGGCCCCTCCCAGGTCCCAGCCAGGCCCCAGCCAATCCCGGTCTCCCTCCTGCGCCGAAGCCAGTCCCGCGGTGTAGCACACTGCCGCTCCCAGTGCAGTTTGCCACCATGCGCCCAATGACTCCCCCAGTCCCCAGCCCTATTCACCACCCCCCCCTCTCCAGACCTTGATGCCGAGCGCATGATAAGGCCTCACCGACGCCACAGCTCACTTCCGCACTCCGCCTGAAGTGAGTTCGGACGGAGTTCCGCACCCCGCATCACGCATTCAGCTGGAGCTTTGATGCTGTGCCCCTCAAAACCACCACCACTGGACTCCGGCGCGCAGCAAGGTACCCCCGGCAAGGCGGGGTAAAACCACCACCACTGGACTCCAGCGCGCAGCAGGATACCCCCGGCAAGGCGGGGTAAAACCACCACCACTGGACTCAGCGCGCGCAGCAGGATACCTCTGCAAGGCGGGGGTAAAACCACCACCACTGGACCCGGCGCGCAGCAGGGTACCCCCGGCAAGGCGGGGTGTAAAACCACCACCACTGGACCTCGCGCAGCAGGATACCCCCGGCAAGGCGGGGTAAAACCACCACCACTGGACTCCAGCGCGCAGCAGGATACCCCCGGCAAGGCGGGGTAAAACCGGTCGGTGTTCATTACCCCCTGAATTACCCCCTGAGAGGTGTGCACAGAGCAGCGCTCGCAGAGGGGAAGCGCACCGGCCACCGCGCCCAGAGCGCACGATGTGAACAAGGGTCTCCACCCCGTGCGGCATCCCAGCGCGTTCCTGTTGCTGATCATCCTTCCCCAGCGCTGCCTGCACGCTCGGAATCCCGGCCCCGCCACGTGCCCCCTGCAAGACCCCTCCCCCTCCCCAGGCAAGCCCTCCGACCTATGTCAGCCACATCGCATACCACAGCACATCACATGTCACAGCGTACTGCAAAATCGAAGCCCACACAGCTCAGACATGTCAACAGTGCGTTGCCGGGACTAACGACCTGCACGAGCGCAATCTGCTTGATGACGCCGTCCTCCTCGGTCAGCAGATACAGCGCTCCGAGCACCCACTCCAGCACCTGCAAGCTCACTCCGCACCCCAACAAGGGGGGGGGGGGTTGATGTCATCCCCCCATTTCGATGTCATACCACTAACGATGGCCTCAAGAAAATTATCAACTAAGATGAAGTTATCTATCATTTAACCGTTGCCGATATTGTGATCAAATACCCTAGGGCGGCTCACACTGCTAACGTTGAAAATCATAAGCCTTGAGATAATATACTCAGTCCTAACGTTGAATACCCCACCCATAACAGCTGAGCTCGGCTTCCCTTGCCGCACTTGTTGGGCACACAGAAGCGCTAGACAGCTGTCCGCCACAATATCAACGCCAAGAACAATGGCTGAATCGTTTTACACAAGACACTACCACTGAAGGGACCAATTTCCACAGTGCAATCGCGTTAGCCAGCTCTACTCCTTTTGATTCTGGTGCAGCAGCTCAAACTTGGGGTGCCTCACTTCTGACCCCCCTGCAGCAGCTTGAACTCACATGGCACCCCGTCATACCCGCGAATGACCAAGTTGGCGCGTCGCTTTTACCAACATTTGCATTGTTATTGACACGCCTAAAACGGACCTTGGCAGACCCCCAGCGCGGACGCCCACAGTCGTCCTACGTGGCACACCAAGGCAGCCGACAAACAAAATTGTGTTTTTAACATGATGAAAAACATTTTTGAGTTTGAACAAGCGCTGAGCAGCTCACAGACTACAGTTTGACCTGATAGCAGTCAGCCGGGCTTCCGGATATAAGTCCACGGACTGTTTATTTTATTCACGCTGTTCAGATTTTCTAAGATTCGGTAACATAGAGATCTGGGACGCTTCGCTCAATTTTTTATTCACTTGCTTTCGAAAAGTTTCTATGTTTTCGAATTTTGAGTTTGGGTCTCAGTTCATAGAACTTGACCGTTTTCGCAGGTGGCTCCAGGTTCATCCTTCAAGCCCCAATTTTCTGCTCATGCACTCAACCCGTTATGGTGTTCTCTAGCTTGCATCGCTTGACGTCAAACTTTGTGACAAGCTTTTTCGACCTCACAGGAAGGGTTTTTCGTCTTCCCTATAGGGAGCAGCGCGTCCAGAGGAGATTCCTCTTGCGGGACCTGTGTGTCCTCGGGTTTAATCACCCCTGCTCCCCCCTCTAACTCGTGTGTGCTTCATTGTCTGCAGATGAGCCTGGCAAGTTCGAAAAAAACTCCTCAGATAATATGATAAAGGAATATTTTTCTCCGCGGGTTGGTCTCGGCTGGTGAGCAGCTGAGCTTTTTTCATCAAGATAACTTCTACTATGCGCTTTTTGCAGGCTAGAAAAGATGAGCCTCGGCCCAGCGAAAATCGTTCTGAGGGGGCAGCAAGCTCGCTGCAGCCTGCGGGGCTCATGTATTTGCCTTAGTGTGGCTTCCTTGACCCAAAGGCTTCCTTGTGTATGCATATTTTTGCACAGTTTTCGTCCTTGCGTCTGACCGTATATTTGGGGCTGCAGATTGCGTGTTGGGGCGAACCCCACTCAGCTTGGGTTGAATTCCCAACAGTGCCGTGGGCGGGGAGCGGGGATGCAAGTGCCACAGGTGAAGAGCGAAAAGTCAACCGCTTGTGGAAGGAGTGGCGACCGACTGCAACTCCATAATAGAAGGGAAAGTGCCAACCCGTTTGCTGCAATATCGATAGGGAAAGTATGTGTAACCCTGACTGCGTGTTGCAGGATTCAGCACGCAGTCAGGGAACGATGAGCTCGGGAAGGTGCGCCAAACCAGAGTGTTATTTTACGGCACTGTAGCCTGAGTATTGGGGCTAACCCCGCTCAGCTTGGGTTAAAATCCCAACAGTTCCTGAGGGGGGGGGGATAGCCGGAACCGACGGCAACCGTACGGGGTGACATCGCCGTCGGTTCCGTAGGCAACATACGTAGAGATGCCCGAGTGAAGCACTTAGTAAATAAATAAATAAATAAGCACCTGCATAACGTGTATATTTAGTGTTGCGCTCCCTCTGCGTGTGAGGGAGGCGCTTGCGAGTGCACATTCATGTCATGTAGCATCCGTTGCACCCTGCTTGCTGTTCACTGTAAGGCTTAATAACGGTCGGATAACCGATCCCAAGATGCAGCAGGCTGCCTTGTGTTTAAAAGGCTTCAAAGGATAGAAAATAGTATGTGATATATGCACTTGTTGTAGAAGTAGGCTTGAATAGGTTAATTTTCGGTATAATAACAAGATTTACGCGTTTAACGAATAACATAACCTGTGATCCAATTTGAGGTTTTAACACCCCTAGGACTTTTTTATGTACCTAAAGCTTTTGTACATACATATATAATAACGTTAGCACTCACATATTACCAATAAGCACGCTTCACACACGTTTTGGGTGCCAATACCCTCAAACCCTAAGTCATAAGTCAGTCACCCGCCCCCTTAGTTGTCCATGTGCTGCACACCAAATGCATTTGATTGAGCCAAAATGGACTTCGCCATCGTTTCTATCAACATCAAATTAGGTAAAATATATATTAACATCACTACAATACATTGGAGATTTTTGCGGGCAATACCCAAACTCCCAACTTTGTCATTTCGACCCCCTTGGGGTGCCATGTG
>LGRX02001959.1:0-34478 GCA_001247695.2 Cymbomonas tetramitiformis
ATTAAGCCATGTCTTCCCAAAGGCGTAGACGAGGACTTGACCAAAGGTCTGGAAGTAATGAACAGCTATCCCGACATTGACAGCTCTCCACCCTTGCAGGAAGTGCAGCCGCTTCCAGCGAAGGAGGAGGCAGCCACGCTGAATGCGTTTCAGCGGCTATGTGATCATGGTGTCGACCGTATCTCTCATGAGCAACAAGAACATCTATGTGGGTATTTTCCTTTACCACAGAAAGCTTCCGACTACGACACCTGGAAGGGCCCGAAGTTTGATCAGCAGCAACCCTTGGACTTGAAGTTGCTGCTGAGCAACGCTTGGCACCAGAACACGACCGAGGCGTCCGACCCCGCAACAACTGAACCTCAACCAGAGTTGGAGACCATTGCAGACGGCAGAAATGTGATGGTCAAGGATCTGCCAGTGGACATTCCCAAAATAACGAAAAAATGTGAGCAAGAAGCACGTCGAGTTGAAGATATTTCTTTCTGGTGAGTTCTGCAATAGTCACTTCCTTTAATTAGTACATGATATGAACCGCCATCAAGCACGCTGCCCATTGACTGACCAAAGCGTTCCTCATTCTGTTCCTTATTATTCAGGTACAATAAGGGCGAGCTTAAGGCGGTGTTGCAGCATATGGGGCGCGACGGTGCGGGGCTGGCTGCAGAGTTGGCCACACGTTTGTTCAATGCGACCGCCGCAGCGCGCAAGGAACATCAGGAAAAGGGGCGTCGCGGTCAGCGTTCAAATGCAGGAAGCGCGAGACCGGTTTCCGACGACAACGGAGGTGAAGGTCGAGGCAAGAGACGTGGGGGGAGAACAACTGGCCCCGACGGTCAAGCTGCAGTTGCTGAAGGTAAGTGGTGGAAAAGGCGAGGTGGTGACGCGGGGGAGAACAACTGGCCCCGGATGGTCGCTGCAGTTGCTGAAGCAGGTGTGCAGGGAAAGGTCGAGGCAAGGGACGTGGGGGGAGATCAACTGGCCCCGACAGTCAAGCAACAGTTGCTGAAGCAGGTGCAGGGAAAGGTCGAGGCAAAGGACGTGGGGGGAGATCAACTGTCCCCAACAGTCAAGCTGCAGTTGGGAGAGGTGCCGGCATGCGCGCTAATGCTGCCGCTGGCATTAAGCGTGTATACCCATCGTCCCCTCCTTCCTCCCCTGTCCAAGACAGTGTCAAGACTCGCAAAGTTGGGCAGGCGGAAGCAGGTGATCCTAAACGACCACGAGGTTCTCCCCCTACGACAGCGTCTCCCACCTTTTCCCCTCCTCAACGGAAGGCCAGGACACGTTCTGCCAACAATGGCCGCTGTCTATTTCAGGAATCGCCCGAGAAGAGTGAGTCGGACTCGTATGACGACATGCCTTTACTTGAGCGAGCAGCAAGGCCCGTAACTGCTCCAGCAGTTTCTGTGAAGTCGGACTCGTCAGACGAGGACGACATGCCGTTGGCGCAACGTGCTGTGGCTCGTTTCCTCCCGGCAGACTACACCTTCGAAATGATAACTGCAGTTCCAAAAACGTTTGCTGTCACCGCTGCAGGTGAAAACAACCCCGCCGACGAGTGCTGGTTTACGGTTCCACTTGCACGTGGGAAGGTTTCACTTCCCATGCACTATGTTGAGGTCTTGGACTTGGATTCGGAGAAACGTTTGGTACACTGGCAGTTCTGGATTCCACGCGCTGCGAACCTTATGCCGGGCTCCAAGCGCAAGCTGCGCACTTTCAAGAACACGCGCGGACTTGCTGTTTACCGCAGACGCTTTCAGGCGCGGAGGAGTTCGGCACAGGGCGTGGCATCCCTTCAACCCTGCGGAAATGCTGACTTGCTGGGATGAGCGCATCTGTCCGCCCGAGGGCGGTATGCCTTCAGGTCCTGAAAAGGAAGAGCTTTTAAAGACTATTGCCGACAACCTGTTCTCTGAGTAGAATCTGTTTTACAAGTTTGTTTACCCTGAACATGGCGTCCTTCTTTTTACAGATCTTCCTACCATGTGTATACTGTTTCAATCCCAGCTCGCTAGAGCGGTTTCTTTGTATGATATAAGGAAATACAAACTCGAAACGGTGACAACGCGCCGTGTAACTCTTGATTATGTTGCTTAACTTCACATGGACAGTTCCAGCGCTCAGGGTTTTCAGGGTTTGAGGGGTAAAATGACCAAAACGGTCACCAAAATTATGCATCCAACTATTCCTGTGTGCAACTTGCGATCGTGGACTTGTAACCAAGTTCAAACCCGTCAAAATAACGTAACAACTGTGCTTTAAACTCCTGCAATATAGTTTACCACCCAATTTCCAGGGTTATTTCCCATACGACTGGCCCCGTAATGATATTTCCCCATCTTAGGGTGGTCGAAATTGAAAAAATCCGTTGTTTTCCAAGGAGTTCTTATTGTTATGCATCAAGCATATGTAAAGTATATTGGAAATTCATACTTGAAAAAGTTTTGGGGATTTTTCGTCGAGAATCGTATTTTTGGTGATTTTTCTGAGTTCGCGTGGCAGAAAAACACACTAAATCGTCGAAAAAACATCAAATTTCTCAAAATTTGCATTCGACAATGTTATTTTTTGTTTAAGTGCATCAAATGTGTGTAAATTCCACAAAAAAAATGACCCCAAAAAAATGAGACTGGAATGAGACTGGGGCCAGTCTCATTCCGGCGATTCCATCGTTTGGTGTTGGATAGGCTTTATCGTATTGGACCGCTGAATGCTATCATGAGTTTCAAGGGGCTACAATGGCGCGTACTGCCGGGTGGGCAAAGACAAAAATACCGACGGCATTCGAAGCAGCGACCCAGCAGAAGGCAGTAACGATGCATCGCGATGGCAAGTTGTGGCCTTCCGGCGGAGCCGCAACAATTGTGTTTGAAGGTGACGAAGAAGAGCCAGATCCAAGCATCACGGATTGGGCTGATGTGTCTGATCACACCGATGTGCGTGTCACACCGAGCGTCTACATCTGCTTCTGCAGAAAACAGTCACAGTTATGCTACACCGGCTACACAGGTTGCTGCAATGGCGAGCAGACATGTGTATTGAGCATGTTGCTATGGCGAGCAAGGGTCGGTCGGCAACGACCATGCACAATTGCGCATGTCTGACGCTAACGCGTGCAAGTCGTCGTGGTGATGCAACAGGAACACCTTTCAGGATGTTGGGCAAGCTATTGTTGAAGCAGCCGCCGGAAGGAATAAGCGCCGTAGAGCACATGCGGAAGACGATGAAGAGGAGATTTCTTTTTGAGGATATGACAGTGGATACTGTAGCTGTAACTTTGGCGACCTCGAAAGACGAGCATGCATTCAAAGTGAAGGTCGGCCGCAGCTTGTCTGACTGGCTGAATTTGGTTCGAGTGAGGGGTGTCGACCATGATGGGAGTCAGATCCATTGGCAATGGTCAACCCCTAAAAGGCAGATTCTCTCTAGTGAGCGCACCCATGAAATGTCAAGAGAAAACTTACTGAATGATGTCTTTTCTGAGGGTACTCGCCCTACTCTCGCATGGGAGCCATTTTATCCCGAGGAGATTATGCACATGCAGGAAGTTGAGCCATCTGAAGCAGTTAGTCACGAGCATTCCTGAGCAATTTCTAGATGAATTGGTTAGTAAGTTGAGTGCCATTATGAAAGCCAAGAAAAACGCTATCTCATAAATCTTTGGACTTCCTTCGTTGTTTATTTATTTAGTTCCTTCAATGGATTGTTTTCTTATGTTTATGACATTTTAGGATTTATTTATTGATTTATTAAGCTTTGGATTTACGACTGAAAAAATGATGGAGGCTTTATTTTGATTATGACATTAGCATTTTTCAGACATAACCCCACATATCTTCGTCATGATAAATACTGACCGTATTACTACGTTTGATAGCTCAAAATGTCGGGCTCAGTGTCCTCTATAAGAATATCAAGATTACGGCTCAAATAGATATGCACGGCGTGAGATATGATCAGAATGGTAAATGACCCGACAGGCGGGCGCACTAGAAAACAACTTCAGTTTCATATGAAACGTGATCGGAATCATGCGCTCGATATGCCAATATGCTCGTATATAATCAAAGTTCAACTGCGGACCCAGCCCAACAATAAACAAGGTTTTAATGAATAAATGCTAATGCAGATACAAACATGCCAACCAATAAATAAGGTTTAAACCCTACATTCTGGGAAAACCAGAAGACGCGTCTTCTGAACGTCTTTTGCACGTCTTCTGAACGTCTTCTGAGACGTCTTCTGGGTCCAGAAGACACTCAGAAGACGTCCAGAAGACGTCTTCTGCGCGCATTCTAATGTCTACCATCTTCTGGTTTCCAGAAGACGTGCAGAAGATCTTCCGGGAAGACATCCAGAAGTTATCTTCTGGACGTCTTCTGCATGTCTTCTGTACATCTTCTGAATTCCGGAAGATGTCTTCTTGATATCTTTTAGGTGTCTTCTGTACATCTTCCCGGAAGATCTTCTGGACGTCTTCCAGAACTCAGAAGATGGTAGACATTAGATGACGCGTAGAAGACGTCTTCTGGATGTCTTCTAGATATCTTCTGGAACCCAGAAGACATCTTCCGGAATTCAGATGATGTACAGAAGTCATGCAGAAGACGTTCAGAAGATATCTTCTGAATGCCTTCTGCATGTCTAATAAATTTCAACATTCGTATACGCATTCGCGAGGAATATTTTTAGGCTGAAATAAGCTTGCAAGAAGGATGAGTGCAAACAAGATGTATGGCATAATACACTTCTCGCCATCCTTAACAAACATATTCTCAATGTTTGATACACGACAAGAGATGATTTATTTGTGTGGAAGGCTAAGATGCTTTGGAGACTAAAATTGCTTTAACAATATTACTTTTCAATCAAGAACCTAATCATAAGGAGGGCCACACATATTATTATCCTAACTAGCTAAGTGTCTAGAACTACTTCACATTCATGTTCTAAACAACTAGTCTAATTACCTAGAAACGATGTTCATCTAACATGCACACATGGCATAGGTCTTGGACCACGCAAAAACATGGGTTTTCCACTCGCTCGTTTTTAACCGATCTGAAAAACAACGCACACCAAAATACCAACACTTAGTAGAGTGAAAACACACAATGAATACAAACACAAATTCCTAGGAAGGGTAAGGTAAGTACCTTTACTCTTCTAGTTGTGGGCGATGGGCTGAAAATGCGCTTTTCCCACTTGCTCATTTTCAGCCAATCTGAAAAACAAAGCGCAACTCAAAACCAAAGGTTAGTAAAGCGGAAAAACACAACGCATAAAGGCAGTATTTTTTAGGTGTGACACTAGGGGATGATAGAGCAAATACCTTTACTTGTGGTGTTGAGGTTGGGCTGAAAATTTACCTTTTGGACTAGGTCATTTTCAGCCGATCTGAAAAACAAAGCGCAACGCAAAACCAAAGGTTAGTAAAGCGCAAAAATAGTACGAGACGAAATACAAGATTACCGAAGGAAAACAAAAAGGCCTAGTGGTGTGAGTTGGAATCGAACCAACATCATCTCGTCCAAAGGACGAGCGAGAACACATGTCTCGTTCACACCTCAATTAGACGCTAAGCACGCCGAAGTGCGCGTAAAAAAACCAAGGCACGAAAAGCACCCGCAATCACTATTGAAGTATTGCGTTGTGCAACGTTTTTCTGTTAGACGAACTATTTTAAAAGGACCACTTCACCCAGCAGCAGTCCGCGGAAAACGAGGCTGCGGTGGAATTGAGTTGGATGCAGGTGTAAAAGTGGTAGATGCAAATTTCACTTCAACGTTAAATAAAATTCAAACTCGAACGGTCATGTCGATGTGCGGTGCGGTGCTCGTGCTCACTCCCCTGCGCTGGGCCTGACGATGCGATGCGATGCGATGCGATGCTAAATGCTAGCTGACGATGACGCCTGACCACGACCGCGACCACACGCCAGCGCCACACCAGCGCAGCGCAGCGCTGGCAGATTTTCCGGGTTTGCTATCCGCGGTATCGTGCAGTCATCACGTCTCACGCGACTCACTGCGCGCGTGATCGACTGTTCGACCGTTGCTAGGAGGGATGGTGCTCTAAAACAAGAGCAGTTTCTTCTACCAAATTCGTCGGCCGTTTTAACTTAGTAACTTGGTACGTTTGCCCCTCTCCCGAACAAACCACTTGTTTTTTTGCACTTCTACCTACACCACATAATTATGCCCAATATTGTGCACCTTATATGTTTTTTTTTGTTTTTTCGCGATTGTTTAAAGCTTTTTTCAAAAAAAAAAAAAAGACATACGGAAGACCCCCCAGATATCTTCTGTGCATCTTGTTACCCTCCAGAGATGTCTATAAGGAAGACGTGACTTCTGGAAATCTGATACTTGTAGAAGTTCCACAAAACGTCTTAACACCCCTCTTCGGCTCTAGGCCTAGGTAGACATTAGAAGACGCGTAGAAGATCGTCAAAAAAATGAGGAAGACGCCCCGAAGAGGGGTGTTAAGACGTTGACGGGAACTTCTACAAGTTGCAGATTTCCAGAAGACATGTCTTCCTCAAAGACATCTCTAAGACAACCGGAAGATGTACAGAAGATATCTGGGGTATCTTCCGCAAGCACCGTCAAGAAGACGTCCGGAAGATGTCAAAAAAATGTCTTCCGCGTGTCTTCTGTGTGTCTTCCGCGTGTCTTCCGCGCGTCTTCCGCACCTCTTCTGCAGGGAAGATATCTTACCCCAATTGGCCGGCCCCGGGCCGAACTGAGTCGCCAAAATGAGGCCCGGGCCGAAGAGGGGCCGAAAGAGAAATTGCTTTGGGGCCGAACCAATTTGGCGCAAACTTCTAAATTTTTGATGAAATTTTTGCGATTTTTGCATTTTCCCATACTTAAGATTAAAAATTTCGCGCCTGCGGCGGGCGTTTTGTAGTTTGGACCGGGCGGGCCGAAGGCGGGCCGAAAGAAAATTTGATTTGGGGCCGTACCAGCTCAACGGAAGATATCTTCCCTGCTCTTCTGGGTTCAGGAAGACATATATTCCCCGAAGGTGTCCGGAAGATGTACAGAAGGTATCTGGGGTATCTTCCGCAAGCACAGTCAAGAAGACGTCCGGAAGATGTCGGGAGATGTCTTCCGCGTGTCTTCTGAGTACTTCTGAACGTCTTCTGAGTGTTTGTCTTCAGGATGCCCTCCGCACTACCTTGGCCAAGTGTCCTTTGTATAGGAGATAGAATGGCAAGTAAACGTGTCGCGCATCTCCAAAAGGGGGAAGCGCCCCCAAAGACCAAAATGTCGTCCTTCAAACGAGCGATGCTCACTAAACCCCTCCCCCCCGAATCCGCGGCGGAGGTCTTCCGTCAATCCAAGCCGGAGGTCTTGAAGGGGAAGATGGCAGCGGTGCACGATTGGTTGTCTACGGTGTCGCCATCCCGCGAGCTGGATCATGAGATGACGGCATGGCTCGGGGAATCCGTCTACATTCATGAGCATTCCCCTGCAACAAGGTGCTTGCTTGTCTCCATAACCCACATGCATCTATCATGCACATTTATGCAGTTTGGAATGCATACAACCGAAGATGTGTGGAGCATCTTCTGCGCAACTTCCGGACGTCTTCCATGTGTCTTCTATGAATTCACCATCACAATGTTTTCGCAGGGCTGAAGATCATGAGGACGCGGTTCGTATTTGCGTGCCGCGTCAAAGCAACCGGCCACCTTTCGGCTTAGCCGAGCCCACTAATGTGCATTTCTCGGTTCAAGAGTTTTTTGGCTATGTGCAAGCAATTTCAGACTTGCATGAACCGGGCTTTAAGGAGCATACGTGGGAGGACATTTTCTCCGATCCATTGGACTTGGCCGATGATCCGGGCACGGTGCACTTTCGACAACATAAGTGGCTGCTTGAGCCTCCCATTGGCGTCAACCTCCAAGGAATGGTGTTGAAGATACGGGATGCAATCGCATCGGGCGAACCATATCATCGTCCTCCGGAGCTTGTGAGTGATGGGGATAGGCGGATGAATCCGCAAAGGCTTTCACCTTCACCTCCGGCCCCGATGGATGAAGTTGTGGACATGACCTATACCGAAGTCCATGAGTGAGCCCGAGGACCCTCCCCCGGAGATGCCAACACGAAGGTGCGAACCGGTTGCCACGGCATGCCCGTATCTCCATGAAAGATGTATGCCTGCACGCTCCATCGGAAGTCGTTCCGAAGACGTTCCGAGCGTCTTCTGCGCATCTTCCGGGCGCATGGACTTCGGTAAATCTAACGGAGAGCAAAATGACAATAGCAGAATCTGAAATCAAGCATTCCAAAACTGAAATCTGAAATCCACCGTAGAGCAAAATCAGCCAAAACTGAAAATCGGAAATCTAATGTGGAGCAAAATGACACATATAAAAATCTGAAATTGGTTTGTAAAATCTGAAATCAAGCATTCAAAAAACTGAAACCTGAAATCTAACGTAGAGCAAAATCAGCCAAAATTGAAATTTGGAAAATCTAACATAGAGCAAAATGACAAATGCAAAAGTCTGAAATGGAGCATTCCAAAAACTGAAAACTGACATCCAACATAGAGCCAAATTAGCCAAAATTGAAAATCGGAAATCTACGTAACGTAGAGCAAAATGACAAATGTAAAAAATCTGAAATCAAGCATTCCAAAAACTGAAATCAGAAAACTAACGTAGATCAAAATTAGCTGAGATTGAAATTTTGGAAATCTAACGTAGAGCAAAATGACATATGTAAAATTGCACTTTCGCATTTTCCCTTCAATTTCAACAAATGCAACAATCTTGATTATTGTTAATTAATTACAAATGGTCATCACAAATCACAATGGTCAAATGGGGGCAAGGCCATAAGAAGATGTTGCGTCCGAACGGCACGAACACCGGACCGAAGACGCTCAAGTGTCACGAAGGCGTTGAAAATGCTACAAGCGGGCATCATGAGCGTGCTAGCGTCTTGGGATAGAGACGAGGGCTACTCGAAAAACATGCTTGAAGACTTGATCGGGCAGTTGACGGTCATAACGAGAGAGCTCACTTCGGAGCTTGTAGACTGTAAGGTACGGAAGACATCTGGAAGACATCCCGAATACGTTCCGAGTACATTCCAAGCGTCTTCCTTGATTACCTTTTATTTGGTGATTTTGCAGGATGTTCCTAAGCTTCAAAATCTGGTGGATGAGTTCTTCAAGTCACTCGAGCGCGATGGCTCACCTGACTGGCTGGTCATCAACACGCATTTGCTTTCCCACTTCCCCGACCAACTCCTCATGTATGGTCCAATACGGGGGACATGGATGTACGTGTTCGAATCATTCAACGGGAAGATTCGAAGGTGGGTGAAGAACAATGCATATCCGGTTCAGAGTGTTATGCAAGGCTTCGGGCGGTACCGGATGGTACATGTGGTGCGAGGGTTAATCTTGGTACTTCGTCGCCGGCGGGAGGCAACCACCAATCCCACCCGGCCACCCGTGCTCCGGTTCTTGACCACCGCACCGTTGAGGGCGCCGAACACCGTGGTTTTGGGAACACAAGGCAAGCGCCATGTACTCTCCCGCGCTGAAACGAAAGCGCTGGAGCTGTGGATGCATGGCAACGTGCCCCAATACCGCAAGTTGAAGGCAAAACTCGACGGCTACGTCACCTACTGCAAGAGGTAAGTAACGGAAATGAAACCCGTAAGGTGCCTGGAAGACGTTTCATATATCTTCTAGGCATCTTCCACACGTCTTCGGTAAATACATGTCCTGACACTGTGCACGTATACATTCGCTGGGAAAACCATATGGTTCGGAGACGTATTGGCGCACATGCCGGAGGGTCTCGCCTGATGGATGTGCCGCTGCATATGCACGGTAGCGACCCCAAGGTCTGGCTGGGGAGACCATTCACGGAGAATGAAGCGGCACTCGTCGAAGGGCCTCCTCGCGTGTGTCAATCTTTCGGCTCGGTCGTGGTTCGAGGAGTTTGCTATCGCACGGCAGCTCAAGACAAGACGAAGAAAACTTGTCAACGTTACTTCCGAGCCTTTTTCTCTGGAGAAACATCAAAGGCCCGAGGAAATCGAGACTGACCGGTGCGTCTGTGCATTACGTTTTAGTGAATGTGCGCAGAATATGTACCGAATGTCTTCTGCGTGTCTTCCTTACGTCTTCGGGGATTCTTACTATAGAGTATCGTGGCTCCAACTCGCAGGTACGCCATGGTAGATAGCATCTACAAGGTCGACTTGGCCGCGAAAGAATACATTCTTGTGAAGGGAAAGTGGTTCCCTGAATTCAACCAAGCGACGACAAAACGGTTTGCCAAGCTAAACTCGAAGTACGGGCCGGACAATACCGCAAAGGTGGTGTACACATACGACCCGGATGATCCCGAGACACCTTGGGACACTACTGATCCATTCATCCTGGCGGCTCAAATTGAGCACCAAGTTGTAATCAAGAAACATCCTGTGATGAAGACGGCGGTGGTATTTGATTTAAAGGCTGACTTTTTCGAGTGCATCGACGATGATGGTTCACGACCGAAAGGTGCAAGACGCAAGAGGCGATCATGATAATACGCCGGGCATCGTACTTAGTGGTCTGTATGTTGAATAGATGCAATCGTACATGTATGTGTAGATAGACCTATCAATTAACTTAGCCGTATATTATGTATCATAGCAACAGAGCATGATGACAACCCTGAAGTTGTTAGGAAGATACCTGGAATGTCTTCCGCATGTCTTCCGTGCGCCTTCTGAATGTCTTCTGTGATTACGCGACTAGTGTACGTGTGGTATGAAGTGGCTATGTGGCCAAATTGCATAATCATCACATATGTGTCGATAACACATGTCAGAATGTATTCTGGCCCAGAAGACATTCGGAACATCTTCCGGGTATCTTCCGGGAAGACTGCCCTTTGCATGTCTTCCGGGAAGATGTCTTCCGAAATCCGGAAGACATTCCGCACATCTTCGGCACGTCTTCCCCGAAGAGTGTCTTCTGGTTTCCAGAAGACGTTCCACTCAGAAGACGTCTTCTGGAAACCAGAAGACATCATTTCTACGAAGACGTCTATAAGACGTTCAGAAGACGTCTTCTAGACGTCTTCTGATTTTCCCAGAATGTAGGGAAATTGATAAATGCACTCGCGCATGCAAACATGCCCGTCAATAAACAAGTTTCGGAATAAATTAATTCTCACAAAGGCACAAATAATCCAAAATTTAAAGACTTATTGACACCAAAAAACACACATATAGTCAATAATTGGAAGCACTGTAGTCATCACTTGAACTCTGCTAGCGAACTTTAACCCCTTAGTTGCGGTTGGAATTTTTTGCAAAAATATGTGGTTTGGGGACAATTCAAAGTATTGCGTGATCATGGCCGCATGCACGCATACGACAGCATGTATGTTATAGGAGACCATCAAATAAGCCACAACGAATCATGGTATAGCTATATCTATCGTATATCTCGAGATACATGGATTATCCAACCAAAATTTTGAGTATTTTGAGCATAGAAATTACGCATACGTCTTGTGTACGATGCGTGACTGCAGTCTTATTGACCTGTATCATGGTAAAATATCGCGGAAATTAACATGTTAGACTATTCCTAATCCATAGTACGCATTAATACCGCCCAATGTGCCAAAAAATACCCAAAATGGCCAAAACAAACACCGAAAAAACACTTGGATTCAAATGTTTTCCTCACTTAAGAAATGTTTTCCATACTTAAGCTAAAACTCAGGTGATTTTGCTCATAAAATGAGACTATGTGGTGATATAATACCCCATGTTGCATGCGAGACTGGCGTTGGGATCCATTTCTATCGTATATTTCCACATGGCCACGTATATGCTTACGAATACGGGATGTTTATGGCTTGGTTAGCTACTTTTCAAAGCCAAATTTAAGCGCAAAAATGATACAAATAGACAAATTTGGGTTTGGAAATACTAACACGTGAGAGATATATCGCACTAGTATATGTGCTATACTATTGGTTAACCTGTAGCCATATATCATGAGTGCACCCACAAACCTTACAATATTCGATGCGCCAACCGCGCATATGCAGTTTCATGGTAAGCCACGCTCTCATTTTCGAGGCCTTGTTGAGAATTCTCAACGTGTCGCAGCTAAGGGGTTAAGTCGGTATGGATTAGGACACTGGAGAGTAGGCCAAGCTGAGCATATTTGTTCGAGCACCCGCGTTGAAATAAAATTGCATGTTCCAACAATCGACACTCTCACAATGGGCGCAAGGCCCTTATCACGTTGGGACGGATCCGGTGACAATTATGACGCGGCGCCACGAATACGCCTAATCGAACGCGCCGGGGCCCATGTTGGACTCAAAATTCTACGGCGCACGATGTGCGCAACGCGATGAACGATGATCCCATCTCGAATTTTCTTCATTCTTGCTTGCATCTGTCACATGTAAGCATTTGCCAGAGCTTTCGTCGAGCGAGATGAAGAGGTACAGGTGTATTCTCAAGTCTCGGGGTGTGAAACCACGAGCCCTCCCCCATACTGTAAGTCAACGGGTGGGGCAGTGGCAAACCTCCCTGAACGACCTGTGATGCGCCATCACAACTTCTTTCCGCTTACGTGTCCCGACCACCGATAATGAGCACCTCGCGTGACTTTGTTTATCATCCATCTGATCCTAGTCCGCAGTCATGGTTTGATTGACCACCGGTGCTAACACTTGCCGTCTCGGTTTGACTGACCACCCGGGTGCTAATATTTTCGGTGCAGTATATCCCTATCAATAATTTGTGCACTTACATCCGAGTTGCAGGGCCTACACCACTTCCCATGCTCGCTCTTGCAGATCCGCGTTTATTCGTGTTCATCACGTGGCGCACCAGCGACACGCCCGTGTGCCTTTACCTGAAACACACCAGCCTCACAGTTTCAGGGAGAGGTAGCAATTGTCAAAATCTCCACACTCACCACAAATCTGGGTCGCAACTAGTGGCTATTCATGTTTCAACGCGGGAGGCCAAAATGCGTTTAACATGACTCGTACCGCGGATTTTGGCTACAAGGTCAAGCCTTTATGTGCCCATGTAGAAGTCGGGGTTCGGCCTACCGTGATAACCCGTATACAACCCCTATATCGATCCAATGCGTGACGGATCGATCATTCAGACGTTCGCCGCCGTGGATTCGGTCGATATTACGGGGTGTCGTCGTCGCTCGTCGCATGCAAAGTAGTCCTACGATGCGACTAGGAATTCTTACCATACGTAGAGATATACCCGCTTGGTATATCTATTGTTTCGGAACTAATTCACATGATGTGTGCGGATTCGGAGATCATAAAGTGTAAAATAGACGGATAACACAACGGCTGATTCGGAAACGGAAACCTAAACCACAGTTTTTATACTCCTACTGTCTAGTCCCAAACTTGTCACGGATCAAGAAATCTGACAGAGGACGTGCACCGTCCATAATGCCAAAGCGACAACCACATCCATAGCGTACGGCTTCCCCGCAAAACTTCCGCTTCTACACTCAGAGGGCGTTTCACCCATGCGCGCGTTAGAACCACCGGACCTATAGCCATGTCATGCCACATGCCATGCCATGCCATGCCACACACCACACCATGCCATGTCATGCCACCCGCCACGCCATGCCATTGCCATGCCAGCATGCCATGGTATATTGCCCCACTACGAAGTAGAGAACGACTAAAGAGGGTCGTAATGAGCGTGTTGCTCTTCGTGCAATAAACAATATTGTAATCGATATGGAGCAGCGGTGATGCATTCGTCGAGTTTAGTTCGAACAAAGGGTGCAGTGATAGCACAACAATCCGGTAAATTGTAGACCGTGAATTTGTTTTCCCTTCCGTCGTTCAATTCATGGCGAATAAACAAACAAATGCATTAATTAAACTCTGGAATATAGGGGGTACGTGAACGTACAAGTGGGGAAAAATCAATATCAAATCACCATACAAAATGTGATGGTAAAAAAGCGTGACAACGAAAAGCGTCACGCTCAAAAGTGTCACGGTAAAAAGCGTGACACAAAGCAGTGTTCGTTTTGGAATAGCTGGTTTCAACGAAATGCAGTCTAAATAAAAAGAGCGTGAGCGCGAAAAGCGTGACAGTCGAAAAGCGGGACACCAAACAGCGTTACACCAAAAAGCGTCACACAAATCAGTGTTCGTTTTGGAATACCTGGTCTCAGCGAAATGAAGTCTCTAAATAAAAAGAGCGTGAGCGCGTAAAGTGTGATAGTCGAAAAGCGGGACAGTCATAAAGCGTCACCCAACAAAGCGGATTTTTGAAAGAGGGGGACAATCTAAAGATTTCCCCCCAATAATGACCCAATATATTGAAATTGAGATACCTTATTCCAATCAGGCGTGCCACGGCCACGGCTCATGACTTTGACTTGCGCCGACGTACTTGTGGGCAAACGCGTATCGTGTATGATGAACGGGAGCCAAAGCACAAATGTCTTGACGCGCGCGCGAGGGTCTAAATTATGTAACCTTACTCATGAATTATGACACCATTTATTCGAACTGAAGATTTCGATCACGCGTCGCGAAAACGTACCCCCTACACACATGGATGTTAGTCACATGTGACTGCCGCGCGCGCGCAATTGGAATATAGAGGATGTGCGATTAAAAATACGCTGCCTACAAGGACAAGATTCACAGGGAGGGAGTCGAGTCGTCCGTGCACTTCCACGCCTGCCGCGTTGACCACGAATTAGTACCACGTAATACCATATAACAATATTATAAGTCCCGGCAATCACATAATCACGTGGTTGTCATCCCGCATCACTTCAGTGCGCATTAGTCCTTAACTCGTATATTGATTAAGACATCGTTCTCCATCTCGATAGCAATCATTTACTTCCCAATAACACAGACTTTGGTGTCCTCATGCAGGGCAAATCGCTCATCTCTATCATTCAAGGCAGATCGATTGGTCCAAGGAACTCGAGCTGTTTTGGACCTGTTGATCTAGACTCTTATACAAAAGATTGTGCTCTTGGTGGATGTGACTTGTGACATGCATTCCCGGACATTATGATCGCGTGCAATAATAAAATACAGTTGAAGTGTTAAATGTGACGAGTCCAAACAATGCAAATTAACTTTATTATTCCGTAGTGTGGTAGCATATACACCAAAATAAATATGTGTCTGTGTGTTATCATGTACCCCCGCCCCGTCGCAAGTTAAATGGCATCGATATGTAAGCAACACGACATCACCACACATTACTATCGACATATGGCCGGCATCCTAATGGCATCCTTGTGCCCTACAATACGGCGCACTATATGACAAGCAGTGACCAGAGAAGGTTCATCGCCTTTCGTGTGACGCAAACACACAATACTTCCAGATTAACGGCATCATATGATTATGGAAAGTGTTGGGCAGGTTTGTGCTTAGATGATACAATATTTTATGGGCGAATACACGTGGCCTATGTGTGCGAACATATCATATAAAAACAATCCTCTTGAAAAACGGAAGAAATGAATTCGTCTTTTAAGATCTACGGAGTATCATTTCAAAAGTTTGAATTGTTATCGGTTAGGATACTTACAAAGAAAGTGTTCTCTAGGTGTACATATGGTACTTCATGGTAAATCATTATATACTAAATATATAATCCTTAATATAACGACAAGATACTGAATCCTCTCGGTTATTGGTGCTTTGACGGCTCACAGCAAGAGCCATCTGGCATCTAAGGCCCCTTTTGTGTGAAAATATGCGTGGGGGAGGCAGGAAGGATAGGTGGAGGTCCCGGAGGTCGACCTTGTGTATCTTCCACAAAATCTTCTGGTGAAATGGTGGGCACAGATTAAGTCCCCGGAGGTCTGTCTTCTACGTCTTCCTTCGAGATTTCTGATAAGGAGGGTGGAAGAATCAACTGAGCTCCAGAGGATCCGATTACTGTAGCATGTGCGTATGTTGTGCTTGGAGGCAATATAGGAGCTGATTGTGATGATAGTGGTGCTCAAACATGCCCCTCCCAACATACTCATCATGCATGTCTTCAAGAACGCTTATGCTGCGTTATAAAGAGGAAGTTGACGCACCAGGCGGTTTGGCAACAACATCATCCAAGGCAACTTGGTCCAGTCGACGCCAATCGGCAAAGCTTGCACTTTGTGGATGCTTCCCGATGTGCACCAGAACATCTCCCTTCAAATACCTGAATTTGCACGGAATCCCGATTCTCAAGAGGAGAGGCGGTGCTTGTTGCATTCAAGTGTCGTCAGGAAGAATTGACTGTATTGCATTGAAGGATTGTTATGCTTACAAGTCCCTGAATAGCACTACGCGCTGCTGTCACTTGCGTCGTTAAGACAAATAAGCGAGTGCACGCAAAATTGTCGATGCCAATCGCCTGTGACGCGCTATACATATCGTGCAATGCAATATATGGCGCACTGCTACATATGGCGCACTCCTATTTATGGTGCGATGCAGCGTGCGCACCCATGCCGCTGCCAGTGCCTCATCGTGTCGACTGTAAATGGGCCCCGGGAGCACCCCTGCATGTGAAAACGTGGTGCATCTAAGTATTTCTTCCACGCTCAATCCATGGTCACATGCCTTCATGAGGCGAAAGGTATGCCAGCACTGTGGCGCGCCGTCAAGACTAAGCCTTAGCAACGCCTCCGAGTCTCCCGTGATGGACTGGATAAGGGATGCTGGCACTGTGGCGCATGGCCGGCTGCCTTAAGCTTTCACATCGGCTCACAACCTCTTGTGTCACGCCCGTCAAGGCATGCCCGGGGTGGGTGGCCAGCCTTGAGCCATAGCTGAGATTAAAGCAATAGAAACTGAAGGTGTGGACAAAAGCAAATAGGATGGAGCAGCGTCACCTGAAGATCTTTATAAAAGAAACCAGCGATCCCTGGCCGAGGAGGAGGTGGATTCAACACCATCGGAGGCGGAGGGTACGGCATCAGCGGTGCCCCCAATGGGCTCAGTGGAGGCCGTGGCAGGCGAGCTAGCCGGGGGTAAGGTGGGTGCCCATAGAAGATGGGTAGTGGCATGGTGAGAGGAACTGGCGTAGGGGCTTGATGACAAGATGCTGACTTTGCTGCGCCCTTTGAGTCCTGAGACGCCGGCGCAACATCGGCGGTCATAAGCAAGTGCGGAGAGGCATCCATCGGCTCAGAATTGTTGGGTTCTAGACTGTCCCCATCTGCCTCTGTGGGCGCAGGGTCATTCACGCGCCCCTCTTGCGATTGGCACGGGCTGCGCTGAGGCTGCATCGAGCTCTGCCGAGCGACACATTCCACCGCAGCGCCACATTCCGCTGCGGCGCCACATTCCGCTGCGGCGCCACATTCCACCGTGGCGCCGCATTCCGCTACGGCGCCACATTCCACCGTGGTGCCACATTCCACCGTGGTGCGCGGTGCGTCTAAAGTTGCGCGAGCTGTCAAATCGGCCGTGACTAAGTTCTCCTCGGCCGAAGGCGTAATTCGCTGGCGCCGACGTGGAACTGCCCATGCGTGCTCCCCGCTTGCCGAGGGTGAATCCTGCCACCGCTGCCGCTTTAATGACGCCCCCGCGCCCCCCTGTGTGAAGGTTGCAGCCCGCCGTTGCTGCTGTAAAGAGCCCCTAGCATACTCCTGCTCCAAATCGCGTGCTGCTGAGGGCAATATCGCCGCCTTCTCCGTATGCTCTACCACTGCAGGCTCTGCCGCCTCCTCCTCATTCATGCCCCCAGCTGCCGAAGGCACCACCGCTGCCGCCACCTCCATGCGTTCAGATGTTGCAGGCATCTCCATAGCGCTCCAAAAAGCTGCAACTGCATTTTGGACAAGCGCAGGCACTTCCGTCCCCGCCTCTGCCACCAAGCTTTGGGCCATTGCCGGAAGTGACTCCGAGGGGATGACTTCGCGGCCGTCCACCGCCGGTTTGGCCTCATCCGCTGGCTCCCCAAACACACGTGGCGCATCTCCATTGGAAGGTTGTGGACATGCACGGGACTCCAACCACCGAAAAGCCTTACCAAGGGCCGATGAGTCGGTGGGGGAGCTACAGGCCGGGGCGCCTCGTGGTCGCAGCGTCAACACCCCATAGAGGCACGCCGACATGCCGTCCTCTGCTGCGAGTACGTTCCCCTCTGTGCCCGCGGGGAGCACTGGGGCCATGCCCTGGATCTGCTCCGCCGCCGGGGAGGAACCAACTGCTGTTGCGTCGGTGGCGCATGCCGCCATGACTTCCGAGGAGCCCGCAGCTGCCGCAGGATCCATACTCCGAAGTTCTATCGCCGCTGGGGAGGCAGGCAGCAAATAGAGCAGCATCGGTGAGGTAGTCCCGCCTCCTGCATCCACCACACTTTCATATCCCCGTGAGACGCTCTTCGGCACTTGGCGCTGATGCCATTGGAAGGGACGATGCCGGGGTTGGTGCTGCCTGACACGTGGCATGCGGCATGGATCTCGGGGTGCAAAGCGGCCTCGCAGGATGCGGGCAATGAGCAAGAAAAACGCGACAGAGGAGAGGTGGACATCCCCGCATCCTTCGTTTAAACTTGGTCGTATGGTCGACAGCTTTAATGAACGGCACCGTTACAGCGAGATCGGATCCAGCAAGGGCTGCCACCGCACTTAAAATACTCCTCCGCCAATTACAGCTCTCGGAGCAAGCGGGCTCAGCAATGCGACCAATGGGGCAATCGGCGATCTCACCCGTGGCAAAGCTCAGAGAAGCGATTGGGTGGGGCGGAAGTCGATGCGCATCTGGTTGCACGTACCGGCAGAGGGGTCTCTGTGGAGTTTCCCCGTCACATCCAGCATCGGCACTTTCTTCTGGCACTTAATGTTCCGTAACCATTGCCTCCATTCCCTCACATCCGCCTGCCAGACCCCACAAGGCGCTTTCCACAATCTCCTCAGAGAGCAAAGTGTGCGTACAATAGTCACCCGACTCCCCCAACACGAGCTAGGCCAAACATCTGGCAGAGCCACTCAGCACCAAAGAAAGGGGAAAATCTGAAGTGATGAAAGAATCGCAGAAGGTCCGCGCGCTTGAAAACCGATGCAGCAGTGAAGACACAGCTTCCACTCGTCACGGAAAAGGAATTGTCACCCACAAACAAGTATCCCGGATGAGCACCAGGTTAGCACCAGGGGTTTGCAATATCGAGGCCCACCATAGGGCAGGCGCGGGGGTCAAGACGGAGCTGGAAGACATGTTGCACTCCTTGCTCCAGGAGCTGAGGGGGCGCGTTGTCATATCCATTGACTGTCAGATAGCTCTCGACCGTCAGCCGTGGTGGAAACCGCCACCCGTGAGCCTTGCCACGCCCCCAGGAATCCATAATCACGCGATGTTTCTGTCCCCCGAGCCGCTGTAGCTCTGACATGTAAGCGCCGCAAGCTGATCCACTCGCGCAGCTTGGGCCAGCACCATATCCACTGTCTGAGGTTGATCCAATGGCAGGCCTGGCCTCCGCAGCCGATTCATCAGCTGAGCTCATCCTCATAAGCGGTGCCCCTCCACTGTGCCGCTCCCCCGGCGTTACCGTCCTCCCGCTCGTCTCCCCAACCGGTGCATCTGCCCCTCCACTGTGCCGCTCCCCCGGCGTTACCGTCCCTCCCGCTTGTCTCCCCAACCGGTGTACTTGCCGCTCCACTGTGCCGCTCCCCGGCGTTACTGTCCACCCGCTCGTCTCCCCGATTCGTGTACTCACCCTGGGGGTTTGGTGACTGGGGGTATGTCTTTTATTAGGTGGCCCTCCAATCAGCCGCTCCCGCGGCGCTACCGTCCTCCCGCTCGTCTCCCCAACCGGTGCATCTGCCCCTCCACTGTGCCGCTCCCCCGGCGTTACCGTCCTCCCACCCATCTCTCCAACGCATGCATCTGCCCCTCCACTGTGCATCCCCCAGCGTTACATCCTCCTTGCTCGTCTCCCAACCGGTGTACTTGCCGCTCCACTGTGCACGCTCCCGGCGTTACTGTCCTCCCGCTTGTCTCCCCGACTCTTGTACTCACCCTGGGGGTTTGGTGACTAAGGGTATGTCTTTTACTAGGTGGCCCTCCACTGTGCCGCTCTCCCAGCGTTACCGTCCTCGCACTCGTCTCCCCAACCGCTGTACTTGCCGCTGCACTGCGCCGCTCGCCCGGCGTTACCGTCCTCCCGCTCGTCTCTCCGATTCTTGTACTCACCCTGGGGGTTTGGTGACTAAGGGTGTGTCTTTTACTAGGTGGCCCTCCAATCAGCCGCTCCCCCGGCGTTACCGTCCTCCCGCTCGTCTCCCCAACCGGTGCATCTGCCCCTCCACTGTGCCGCTCCCCCGGCGTTACCGTCCTCCCGCTCGTCTCCCCAACCGGTGTAGTTGCCGCTCCACTGTGCCGCTCCCCGGCGTTACCGTCCTCCCGCTCGTCTCCCCGACTCTTGTACTCACCCTGGGGGTTTGGTGACTGGGGGTATGTCTTTTACTAGGTGGCCCTCCAATCAGCCGCTCCCGCGGCGTTACCGTCCTCCCACCCATCTCTCCAACGCGTGCATCTGCCCCTCCACTGTGCCGATCCCCTGCCGTTACCGTCTTCCCGCTCGTCGTTCCAGCTGGTGCACTTGCCCCTCCATTGAGCCGTTCGCCCGGCACGGCTGTCCCTCCACGCATCTCCTCTACTCGTGTACGTTTCTCTCCGTTGCTACACTCCGCATTCCTTCTTGCCCGCACCCCCCCGGCATTCGTGACAACCTTTGCGATCTCCGCCCCAACTTCAGTGCTTACCCCTCCGTTGCCGTGATCCTCCAGCACGCTTGCCCGTTCTCGTTTCCTCCCAACTTCCGCGTTCCCCCCTCCACTGGCGTGCCCCTGTGTTATCCCTACTGCCGGGCTCCTGCAATCCTTGCGCACGCCAGCTGTTGCACTCGCGTGTCCCCGCCGCATCCCGGAGCCCGAGCTCGCACGTTCCGCAAGCCCCTGATTATTCTCTCGCTTTCGATTTCTTGGGGGTATCTTCTCTGCTGAGGCCATGTGTTGAGTGTGGACCAAATTTGGTGGAGCCCGAAAGCCATCTTCACCCGTGGCAGCGCTTACTGCGGAACCCACGTCACGACCTTTGGGGGCCACCATCACACGTGAGGTATCCTTGGCCTCTCCTCGTGCCAATGTCGCTGGCTTGGCCTTCGACTCGGCCTTCCCCTCATCCAGGCGCTGCTCTCCTGGAGAAGCTTCCGCATCCGCAGCTGAGGTGGCAGTCGCTGAGTGCGTGAGCAAATTGAGGGAGGCAGTTTTCTTTCCCGCTTGCCGACAATCATTTCCACTTATTTCATAGCAAGGAGCCAAGCTGTCGAAGCCTTCGTTGGTGAGTGAAGGGTGTTGCGGTTTGTGCACCACCACCTGCCACACATGTGAACCCTTCCACGAATCTCAGGAATCACATGTGTAAATCCTAAACCTGAAACCGAACCCTCAGCCAAGCTCCCACCAAGCTCAGGAATCACATGTGTAAACCCTAAACCTGAAACCGAATCCTCAGCCAAGCTTTCGCCTGCACTGGCACAAAATCAAAGCCAATCGTCCGACCGAGATTTTCAACCTTATCAGAATTCTTGAAAGGCAACCCACCATATCCCAATGCTGAAGAAACATGGCACCAATCTAGCTTATACCAAATGCTGAATACAGTGAGTACAGAATCACGCACAATGACCATGCAATGACTTGCAGGTCCGAGGGAGGCTCTATCACACACAATGACCATGCAAGATTCAAAGATCGTCGACTGGAGAGCCTAAACTGTGCGTCAGCTTCACTCGCTATCCCTTCTGCGAGTATGTCAGATTGGAAACAAGAGAGTCTGGACAATAGACCACAGGCAAGCACCACAGTAACTTATATCTGGTGCGCTTGTTTTGAGTTTCTGCCTAGCATCACGTGCTAGCTAGCGCTGCTCATCTGAAGGGGGCTTCCCCTCCCCGCACCCAAAAGGCTACCTATACTCTAAACAAAGCAAACTCTTACTGGGCATCTTATCATACTTGCACAACGAGGTGGTGCTGTTGTGAAGGAGGGTTGGCTAAAATCTCAACCCAAGAAAAAAAGAGATCGTTCTGCGATGTTGTTCTTGTGCACCATTACAACATCATTCACCCCCAAGGCAGTCTGGACAGGCATCACATCTCATGGTGGAACAGATGCCACACAAGCAAAAAGGGCTTTTGTGGAAGAGAAAAGCTACGTCCGTGCAGAAGAGTTAGGCGCTGACACGGTGTTGAGCAAGTGGTTAGAAGCTTCCACCAAAGCAAGGGGAGGGCCGTACGTGAATTTGACGCACGAGCAAGAAGACAAAAATGCTACCAGGGATGTCATAATATAATGGTTGCCCAGTTTCGGGGCAATCAGCGATACCAGAAAGGTAGACATAAATGCGGTGGTAAATAAGGGGATGGCACCGTTGTGCACCAAGGTTGGGAAGAATGCCCCCCTTCCCACGTCATGCCGCGAAGCGAGGGGTGCACATTATCACTTCTTGTGTCTGAGAGGTCAAGCGGGTCTGCCTTGTAGCAGCCTACTTAGTTGTTACCAACCTAGTAGTGCAGCGGGTGCCCAGCAGGCCTAAGATGCCATGCACGCATCGGTCCGATTCCCGATTCCCCCTCGGGAACAGTTAGAAGAGACCCTCCTTGAAGGCGGAAGAGGGTCTGGCGGACTACTGCAGAAGCTCTCGTGCATGAGCAGATCTTGCGCTTTGCTGGTGCGCATGCTTCCAGCACCCTTCGACCATGAGGGGACACTGCTCTTCGCGGCATCGTAGTAAGCACACCTTGTCGGGGGCCATGCCTGAACGATGCCACGGTATTGGCGCGATGAGACCATGACGGCACGTGTATCGGGCGTTCGCACGAGAGAGTAGCGGATTTCTAACTTCTGAAGAACTTAAACTAACTTTTCGGTGGCTCGTCCGGTTATACCAGGAGTCCAAGAGCAAAAGTGCAAACACTTCGAAGATGGGCGAAAAAGGGGAACGCGTATTTCAACTTCAAGCAGGACAGGCCGCGAAGTTGGAAATAAGTGAGACAGGCCCCAAAGTTCCAAGATTGCAGACAAAAGAATGGTGATGGGAGGCTGTGCAAAAACTGAGCGCTTCCCTTTGGGTGGAGCGACTCACTGCGTGTCAAGCTGATGGAGGAAACAACTGAGTTCCTTAACTCCCCGCACGCGAGTCAGGTCGATGTAAGAAGTCGAGAAATACGGAGTAGGACAAGGGGCAGCCGGCGTAGTTCAACGAGAACCTGGACCTGGAGTTGAACGTCCGGAGGGACACTTCCTCGGAACAGGCGATAGGAGAAGAAGTTTCACACAAGAGAGCGACGGAGTTGATGCACAATGCCCCCCGAGACAAGCGTTGGTCACCCATATGGATGGTGACCTGCATAATTTGGTTCACATAGGGTACCAACCACTCGGCTATCTTTGAGAGTACTACTTACTGCTTAGCAGCCAGAGGAGATGGGTAGTAAAAGTGGAGTTGAGTAATAGAAGTTGACTCAATAGATGTGAAGCTGCCGAGAGGGGTGGCTATGCCATATATATATACCACAAGGAAACGGCCGCAGGTTCTGGAAGAGTCAGACGACAGCCAAGCTCCACGCTGGCTCCTTAATTTACGCGTGAGGCGCAAGTCGCTGAACTGCTACAGCGGCGAAGAAAAGGTGTGACGTCTAATTGCACATCAAGCAAATGCCTATTCGTGCAGTTTGTGCCGTGCGTGCAGATCTACAACGGCTAAGTGGAAAAATAACCCAATAACGTTGCTTTCCACTAACATCTTCGCGTGGTACACACACACCATGAACTTGTGCACTTTATTATGCACTTTCATGACACAACCAGTAAAGCGAGTGGATAATTATGTCGCATTGTAACATATATGCACGTGGCTGTGTGTGTGTGTTTATGGTTCACAAAACACAAACTGCGCAAGGTGTTAATCTTCGGAGAAAAAGCTTCGGAGACGCAAATACCTTGACTTGAAGGACAACCGCAACGAAAGGCAGGGTCTTGGCGTGCGCACCTTCTTCAGTTCGACTTTCGGTCGGGTTGCTCGAACGCCACGGGAAGAGACACGCGCTTTTCCAGTCTGACCGTCCTTTCCTCCGTTTTTGGGATTTAGCTTGCACCGAGAAATGTGGGTGTCACGACAATTGGGGTTTTTGAAATCTGATTTGGCACAAAACACGCACAAATTATTCGGATCATTTGCTCCAAAGCATTCGTTTCTGTCTTTTTTAGAGGGCATTGTGAAGAAAATAGCACGAGATGAACTTGGTCAGCACAGTTTCCCTGATGATATTACAACGTCCATAACGACCACTTCGTTCTGCATCAAACGCAAGCTTAAATTGAAACCTTCAGATCTCGACTTTCAGGTTATCTTGCATCGCACCCCACTTGCTTTCGATAGGCGCTACTGTAGAAATTCCAAGCCGCAAGAACGCAATATAACTAACACTCCAATGCCGAGGAAACTATTGACATGAAGAGGAATCGTATGTGTGAATGTTCTTGTTGGCAACACGATATCCAACTAAATTCCAGATCCAATATCGAATATGAACACCTTGTAACGTGTGTCACTCGACTGAAACACGCGGGCTTTATCATTAATCATTATACCCTACTTTGTACTTTTGAAACTGTTTAGTTTACACTGTGACTGTTTATAGGGGCGCGTAAACACAGGTGGGGGGAAAATATTTCCCACCTTACTTGCAAACCATGGCGCAATTCAAATACCAAATAGCGATACCGCATACGCCATACCCGTAGGAATATTCCTAGCGCTGCCAATGCGGATGCGGATGCGGATGCGGATGCCGGATGCCGCTGCCGCTCGAGCCGCTGGCGTGGCGGTGGGGAGCGTCGCTTTTCGTTTTGGAAGTCTCTTGTTGATCTGTAGATACTGAGTGCTTGCTCATCTCGATCTGTATGATACGCTGTTTAACGCCTTGCTTGTCGTCTTTAATTTCGAAAAGGAGGATTGCGTTTAGCACACGCATTTTTCGTCAATCCCGATTTCCTGCGACACTCCGTAACGCTCTGGTTTGTTTGATACTTCTTGGGCTAACGCGCGCTGGAAGGATGGCTGAGAATTTTGATCTTCCGAGTTCGTTACACAGTCGTCTTCTCCAGGCCAAACAGGCACAACGTACAGGGCAGACTTCGTCGTGTTAATCACAGCGCAGGTTTAAGAAACAGAAGGAAAAATGAAAGCTGAGCTGGACCGCTCGAGAGCGTGCCTTACACTGCATCAGCCGCTGGCCTCCTTGATGGCATACGGGCTGAAACGAGTTGAAGGACGTGTGTGGTCGTCAGATTATTCCGGTGAGGAGTGTCCGCGCAAAACTCAAACACATGTTTGAGTTTCGCAGCACCTCAGCAAACCCCACGCAATCTTCCATCATCCACCTGTATCGCGACATCCCAGCGGCCCTTGCATGGCAGCTCTTCTGCATCCCTCGTCTCATGTCACGCGATCCCTTTCGCTCGCGCAGCACACTGGCATTCCAATGCCTTCCGAAATGTTCATGCGTCCCGACCTACACTCTAAAGCCCTAACGCGCGATACACGTGGCAGGGCCCTTGTGGATCCACGCGGCCTCGAAGGAGCCCGAGCCGGAGGACATTGCGCACTTTGAGGAGTTCTACACCGAAATTTACCGCTTGGACACGTGCTCGAACGTCACCCCAGAGTTCCCCAAGCACTACCCCACGTCCGCTCTCGTAGGCAGAGTCCAGGTGTGCGGAAGTTATGCACCCCACTTCCGCTCTGGTAAGCAAAGTAAAAGAAGGCCGACACCAAGCGGTAGCACAAGTCAAGCCGTATTCTACTTCCGCTCTCGTGGGCAGAGTCAAGTCAAGCCGTATTCTACTTCCGCTCTCGTGGGCAGAGTCAAGTCAAGCCGTATTCTACTTTCGCTCTCGTGGGCATGTCGAAGTCACTACCTGACGCCGTGCCTCTTTTGATTCGTTCTCCTCTCTCGAGACGAAGCTCGCCGAGCACGACTTAACTGTTTTCCCCCCCACTATTTACTTGAACTGATCAGCTTCCCTGCAGCAGCACTTAACGGAGAGCCCTCTCCTTTTTCCCGCACGCCCCCGACCACCTCGCCGGAGGGACCCCTTAGTTCCCCCTCATGTGGAGCACAGGTCTCAACTGTTGTTTCCGCCGAAGACTTTGCGGCCTTCAGCGACATGCCCCCCTCCGCTCGGGCGGAAGGCCGCGCGAACGGAAGCGACTTCTTCTTCCTTTGCGAGTCCGCCGAGCGCTTGGTGATGCCGTTTCAGGTGACGATCCTTTCTCGAGCTGGCACTCTGTTTTGATGGAGTCATCCATTGATGCGCTCGCGTAAGAATGCTGGACGCCACGCTTGCCAGCTCTGCCCGTGCAACGTCCCCATCTTCGGTGCCTATCCCAACCGTGCGCAGACGATAGGCCCTTACTCTGTCGACGTAAGCTGTACACCCATTCCGTGTCCGTGCTCGGCAGGGGGGGCCATCCCCTTCACTTATGCACCCCGTGGTTTGGCTTAGGGTTTCTGAGTGTGGTGAGCCTGCTCCCAGATGAGTGGGCAGCACAAGTTATGGATGTTGGAAAAGAAGGTCGCAAGCAGCGCAGCAAAAGGCTTAAGAAAGTGTGAACCAATGCCTATTAAGTTCCTACATCACATGCAAGCTCGGGGTATGCGCTTCCTGCTCGCAATCTGAGGGCTGCGGTGACAGTATTGCCGAACTATTTCACACATTTCTAGTGGCGATCTCCCCGATGCCCGAGGCAAGGAACTTCACACCATGTGATCCACCCACATCCAATGGAGTCGCCACTATGCCTGCACCACGGCATTGCATACTAAGCGAAACCCCCAAATTTTTGATTGCGGCGCGCCTATCCCCGAAACGAAGTGCACAAGATCTCCCTTTGGCTTCAAGCCATCCGCAGCAACTTATGTTTCTGCACAAGCCCTAGATGACATCGAGAAGCACATCAGGCTTTATCACGGAAATGTTGAGTTTTATGATGGCTAGCCAGTCATCAGAGGATACGAGTGCCTGATTAGATGGACCTTCTCGATGTGTGTGATACTCGGAGACGCAAGCGCAGTATTCAAGAGATGTCTTGCACCATGCAGGCCCGAGCACAAAAAGCACAGTGGAGGACGCCATCGAGGAGGCGCTAATCGACGAGGCCATCTGCCTCTCACTTTCTGGTGAAGCTGATATTACACCGGCACTAACTAGTGGCGCTGGAAGCACGCCAGTGGTATCCGGTGGAGGTGGCAATAGCACGGTATCTATAACTTTGGCACAACCCTACTCCTATACTGGATCTTTCTCTTTATGAAATATTGGGGTCCACATCAGTGTCCGTACCTCGGTGGACTGTGTTTTAGTGCACAGAGGCTGGTCCTGCAGCCATTATTTACCCTGATCAGTGTCCGTACCTCGGTGGACTGTGTTCTAGTGCACAGAGGCTGGTCCTGCAGCCATTATTTACCCTGATCAGTGTCCGTACCTCGGTGGACTGTGTTCTAGTGCACAGAGGCTGGTCCTGCAGCAGTATTTACCCAAGTCAGTGTCCGTATCTTCCCGGTGGACTGTGTTCTAGTGCACAGAGGCTGGTCCTGCAGCCATTATTTACCCTGTTCAGTGTCGATACCTCGGTGGACTGTGTTCTAGTGCACAGAGGCTGGTCCTGCAGCCATGTTTACCCTGATGGTGTCATGCCTCAGTGGACTGTGTTCTAGTGCACAGCGGCTGGTCCTGCAGCCATTATTCACCCTGATCAGTGTCCGTACCTCGGTGGACTGTGTTCTAGTGGACAGAGGCTGGTCCTGCAGCCATTATTTACCCTGATCACAGCTGCAATGCAATATGTAAAAAACCTGGCTTTGGTGCGACTCACTTTCAGGGCTTCTTGCGCCTGCTGCATCCAGTAGGCGCCAGGCGCTGTGGTTACTTGGCAGAAGTATATTATACTGCTTGGGCAGCCGATGTACAATTAAACTGCATGGTATGCAGGCGGATTTGGAGAAGCGAAAGCGTTCTATACAGAAGAAGCTGCGCCAGGTGAATGACCTGCTTGATAAGCAACGGAAAGGCCAAACTCTAGATGCATCACAGCTGACCAAACTTGGCACGCACGACGAACTTTTGAAGGAGCTCGCTGAGCTTGATACCATCACTTGAGGTCGCACAAGTAGCCATGGACATGTTTGTCTGTGTGCGTGATGGGAAGACCAAGTGAGCTCAATGCGAATATTCTGTGAAGTTTTGCTGAGTGAAGAAGAAGCCAAAGGCAAATATATTTCGGATTAGATGACAGGAGCATGTTTCTTCTGCTGTTTATGCCATACTTTATGGCTAGCATCTGCATATCATACTCTATGACTTGTGTGACCCAGATGCATGCTATTGAGATTGTCTACAGTCATCTAGTGGCAGCTCATTGTGAAACCCCCTTGTTTTAGTTTATGCAAAGGCAGTCTGTGGCGGCTTCAAGGACGGCCTTCTTACCATCATAATGAATATATCCATACTATTAGCGGAAATATATTTCCTGGGTCGCCGGGAAAGCCATATTCCCGAATTGAAGATGCAGACTACCGTAATTGGTCATGATTGAAAGGTGATCCGCTTGGTGCATGGTCGAACCCATACCATACACTACAATAGGCACCTACTGATCTTGAAAACTCTAATGCTGGCCAATATTATATACATTTATCAGGCCCCGGTCAGTGTAAATGTACTTTATTCCATTCCATTGAACGAGTGGATGCTCGATGGTCAAATATGCAAATATTTAATGCCAGGGGTGTGCCGCCGGGCACGTGATGGAAGGTGTGCATGCAGTTGGTAGCGTGATGGGATCCATGCAGGCACTTATTGAATTATGCGATGCAAAGCAACTTATCATACGTTCGCATCGCAGTAATGACAGCAGCAGCGGCGCGTGGGCAAGTGCGGGCTCTCAGACGGTTTTGGCAATCACTGCAATAGGTAATTGGTGACAGCTTATATGGGATACACCTTATTGGCGAGGGTGTGGTCACATTGCCACACGCAATTGTAGCCCCCTCCCGATGAGTCAAATAGCTTTTGATACGTATAGAACCTTTGTTACGCTATACGACCCCCCGCTCCCCCACCGTTATTACCTACGTAATAACGTATTTGGGCCACGTGGCACGAGCTGGTGCATGCTGGTCCTGTAGTGAACTTAGTTACAACACGCGACACGAACAGTTTAACAGCTTACACAAGTCACGGTGGTATCATCAATCATGATCGATCATCGATATTGCATTACTACATCCGATCATCATCAATTCGCCCTCCCACGGACCCCATACTTAAGAATTAAGTATGGGATCCTTCTTAAGTACGGAGACGAAATTCGCAGTCCTAGAGCGTCATCATTGCGTACTGAGTTCTGGCCAGGCAGCCATGACAGACAGGCTCCTGAGTCAGAAGGGTCCAGACTGAGATAGTGACTAGGGTGCGAGGTTACGAGTACGAGTACAGTAGTCCGAGTGACCGTTCCGGGTTTAGGTTTAGGTTTATTAAGTTATCACAGCTTTAATTCAGTTTTAAGTTTACACTCAATAAGCACTCAACTGCGTACCTGATATTTACACCTGAATATACCGAACGGCGGGTATATTCCCCTAGGTCGTGGACCCATTCCATGCTGTTATTTCTCACTGCTCTTGGCCAGGATTGGCTAAGCGTAGCCTCTTGGAGCGAGTAGGTGGTGCGTAAGCGCATGGTGCGATTTCGCTAGGATGAGCTAGAGCTGCTGATTTGGATGACGCCATGGTGGTGCTCGCGGTGATGCATTTGCTACGGTTTCTTTTTTCCACCTTGGCAGCATGCCGGACTTCGCGCGTTACGGTACCTTGCTGGACGGCTATACTAGTTGGCCATGATTCCACATTTGACACCTCACCCGCCGCAGCGAGTCCGAACACGCTCTGCATTTTTTTCGCTTTTCCACGCCGCTAGCGACACGTGTCCTTACCCGCGCCACCGACCTCCTTCAGGCATTTTGAGAAAATAAGTGCACCGACTACAAGAGCAAAGAGGCGTCTGTTGCTGGACCGCGACATCGACGCCTCCATCAGACTGCTTCCATCAGTCCGAGCTTCGCCGACGCCTTCGACTCGGCCTGTGCATGTTCCTGCAGCGGCGCATGCGAATGATTCGGACGGCATTTTGCGGGCGCGCCAACTCTTCGAGGACACCAACGCGAAGGTGGCCGCCATTTACGCGAAGGGGCGACATCGACAGTGGGCCAAGGCAGTACGAGAACTATCTGTGGGCGGTAAGGAGCAGTATTTCGAGGCCGCCAAGGACTCCGAGAAGCTCTCGAAGATCGTCGTCGATTTGAAGAACGAATTTGGTTCAGCTGGACTGGATTTGGCGTCTTTCGAGTTCGACGACCTCACCAAGGAAGTCATCCCTAAGGTTAGCGAGCTGCCGTACGACACCCTCGCGTACATCGTCAAGACCGACTCCGCCGCGGAGCATTTCCTTCTGGGGACCGACTCCGTGTCCGACAGAGATGGCCGACGGACTCTGCTGGATCTCATTAAGGGGTGTGTCCCTCCTGAAGTTCGTCAAACTCTCTAGGAAGAGCACTCGCAACTGCAGTATCCGGCTCGTGTAGACCCTCGTCCGATTCTGGCGAAGGAGCAGAAGCTTGTACGCGACAATCGGGCAGAGGACTGGACGCCCACCGAGATGTCTCGCAAGTACAAGATGTTCGAGCGCCTTGACCCCGACTTCTACGCCGCGGTTAGGGTGCGGTATCCCATGCCCAATGACCTTCGGCCGGTTCCGTTGTCAACTCTCGCTAACTTAATTACACACATTTTCGTGTCCAGGCGGAGCTGGGAGGGACGGCAGGGCCCGGCGTTGTTGGGGCCGCCTACTCCGGTGCCGACGAGAGGATCGTTGAGGTGCTTGGGCAACTCACTTCACGTCTCGAGAAGATCGAAGCCGCCATCAAATTCCAGAAAGTTGGCGGTGCGTGTGCCTCCCTTCCGCGAAACAAACGCGGAAAGGGCTTGGACGGTTTTCGGGCCGGCTCGAGCCCCACCCCTCCTGTTGGTTTCGACAGGGAAAACAAGCGTGCCCTCCCTCTTTGCCACCGCTGCGGCAGAGAGGGGGAGGGGGGGAAACACCATGGCTGGAAGGAGTGCCCGTACGGCGGTAAGGGCGCAACGGGCGGCACGGCTGCGTATTGCATGCCGACAGACGGCGAGGGTGATGCAGAAGCGATGCACACTCTCGCCCTCTGCCAAATCTTTCAGGTAGCTGCGGATAACGGCGCGGAGGCTTTCGCCGCGGCGGTGGCGGGGTATGGCGCACCGGCGGTGCTTGCGGGTGGCGAGTCCGACGACATCGACGTATCGGCCTACGGGTTCACCGTCTCCGGCTCCGACAGCGGTGTGCTGACCGAGCTGGAGACCCTCACCAGTCAGGTGAACGCAATGGAGGAGAAGGTGTGCATTTCTCGTAGGTCTCTCTGCTGGGCGACGACGGCGTGGATGCGCGTCACGCGCCTGTGAGCGCGCTCTCCTCTGTTGTTGCCATGGCCGACGACGCGCCTCAGCAGGTGGTGCCGCACGTGAGCGGTGCGTCGGCTGGTGGTGTCCCGGCTGGGAATTATCACTACGGCGTGCCGACAGAGGAGTTCCCCGGTGGGGTTGAACTCGAGCCGGTGCGGCATTACGTGCCGTCAATGGCGATTGACCCGCTAATGCCGGTCGTGGCGTGCTCCTTTGAGCCGGCCGGGACATCATTCGTGGAGCCGGCAGGGGCGTGCGAGCATCTTTCCATCGCCGAGTTCCTGGCGGGCTCAGGGGTGGAGGAGCTTGCTCCATCGGATTCCAGGGATCATTCGTGGAGGCACCTGGCTGTGCTTCGGCGGTCCGCCGTCAGCAGGTGGTGGGCTGCGGTGCCCCACCGTTCGGTCTGCGGCCGCACTTTGTCATGCTTGCATGTTTCATTGGACTCTTGGCTTTTGGCATCGCTGGTGTGGCAGCAGGCTTTGCGGGCGGCGACATCGACGGCATCGACAACAACAACGACATCTACAACTCCGTCGCCACTGAGACCCCGGTGATGCATGCGGGGGCATGTCTGCATTTACTCCGGCTTTGACACTCTGAGGTCTGAACCCGGTGGTGCAGGACCGGCTACTGCAGGTGGTGGGCTCAGCTGGGTCGTGCAAATCGTGCAGAATAATCGCCCGAATAGGCGTATTTTAGACCTCGACGAATAGTCGCGATTGGTTAACAGTGGTGCACACTTAAGATGTGTCACAAACTCACAATGATATCTAATCATTGTTATCAGCAACATGCAGTAATCACTCACCTTTAAGAAAACCGGAGAATTGGGGTCAGCCAGCTATTCTCGCCAATCAGCGTACCCCCGCCGGCCCCCCGAGCTCCTAGGAATCGCGAAGAATCAGCAATCACGATCTCTTGATCCAGCCAGCGTATTTCTTAGCCGTAGACGGTTCACTCACCCCAGCTCAGCCAGTTTCTTAAAAATCTTAAAAACCATCGCTGAGGTTGAGATTGATATGAATTCTAGTGTGATAATAACTTTCATGTTCCATCGATATTTCCGAAGTGCATCTTGCTAAGCACATTAAAAATGTTGTATCGCATGATAACTTTTGAAACATAAGAGTCGTGGGGGTTAAATGGATATCAGTTGAAAATGTCCCAGCCAAGTTTTCTTAACATAAGAAATTGGAAAATCGCCTAAAATTCTCTTCAGCCAGCACCCATATTTCTTATTTTCGAGTATTCCATAGCTCAAAAAAAAACCAGCCAGCTATTCTCGACAACTTCGCAGTGTTTACCGTACACCGAGAATAATGCAATATTGCTGGATTCAGTGACCCGCTAGCCATAACTTGTCACATGACTCCCGTTAGCTGTACCAGTACTCGTACAGTACTAGGTGTCAGATACCTAGGTCACAGACCGATATATATTCGTTTACCTTATAATCAGTTTACACTTGTATGATAAGAACTCAGTGAACACCCGATATATTGTCGGTACAATATATCTCACAGGTTATGGGGTATCGCCCCGCTTTCTTCACTGCTAACTTTGCCATGGTTGGCTAAGTACTTCCGATTGGCAGGGCGTTGGGGCCTCGCGAGGTGTTGAGTTGGCCAATTTAGAGCGTGCGGCTTGCGCTATGTTACGGTGAGATTTGGTTTGGGAACTTTCGGCCTCTTCTTCGAGTGTCCGCGTTGGATTTTGTTTACGACTGCTGGGATTGATCACCTCTGTCAACGCTTCCTTGGCCGCCGCGTATTCGACTTCGTTGGTTTCGTTCGACCCCCTTACTTTCCACTCACTCCGTAACTGCGGATCCGTCGCTCACCACCTTACAACTTGCATCTCGCCTTTTTCCCCAACACCCCTCCTATAGGATTTTATCCTGATGTCTGCATCTTCAATTCACACCCCCGCCGTAGGCGCTAGAATGCGCCTTGATTCGATCTTCGCTAGGAACGTGGGTGCTCGCTATAGGAGCACCCCGCAGTCAGCGCATGCCGCTCTTGCTGCCGCTGACAAAACTCGTGGCAACGCTGTTTTGCAATCTTCTTGGGACGTTGATGTCGTCAAGCGTGTTGCAAGGGACACCCTAGGTAACAAGGAGTCTTCATTTTCCGGTAGCGAGCCTCATCGTCAACTTTTGTGGGATTATTTGGTTACTGGATTGGAGTCCTCGTTTGTCAACAAGGACACCGCCAACGAGGACATTTTTGACCTCGTGGACGTCACCAAGGAGGTTCACCCGATCTTCAACGACATTTTACTTCGTGCGTTGGTTTCTTTGACGACGCCGCACTCTCCAGCTCGAAGGTGGGTGGATGCTTCGGCTCGGATTTCTCCGCACGACGGTAAGCGCGCCCTCCTTGAGGTCACCAAGAGGCTGCTGCCTCCAGGACATCGGCCGCTCCGCCACCATGAGGAGCTCTTAGGGATTTCTTTTGGGTCCTCTGACGACCCAGAGCCCTTAGTGGCGCAATTTGATGAGTGTCTTAAGCCGATTGCGGCTAGTGGAGCCGGCTCTCTGGACGAGAAGGCCGCCAAGAGGCGGCTTCTGGCGGCACTAGATCCGGAGTTTTACCGTGAGGTGATTACCCCCCTTCGCCTTGACACTGAGTTGGCGAAGGTGGGGATCGAGGAAATGTACACTCACATTCTCGAGGTGTGGTGGTGTGCGAACCCTAATGGCACCACCCGCCCCAAGGCTACCGCTCCTATCCCGACGCTCGCACCTGTCGGGTTAGCGTACGCAGGTGGGGAACCGCGTGACGTCACGGAATTTCTCGAAGAGTTTGCTCGTATAGTGGGTGAGGCTTCTGCCCTTCTTGCCTC
>LGRX02001960.1:0-42673 GCA_001247695.2 Cymbomonas tetramitiformis
TGCTCGCCTCCTTGTCAGGAATGGGAACGCAGATTATGAACCTGGTATAGTGCTCAGTCATGATGAGCACTCGGTTGTTGCCAGACTTGGTCTCTCTTCTCGAGGGCCATGCCAAATCCAGCGACCAGCGATACATGAACGACACGATCTCAAGGGGGGATAAACATGCCACCTCTCTCGCATAATGAGTCTTCACACGCTGACAGGTCTCACACTGGGTGACCACAGCCTCCACGTCTTTCTTCAGATCGGCCCACCAATGGCGCTGCCACAAAAGATGCTGCGTACGTCTTATGCCCCAATGTCCAGTTCTGGAGTGGTATTCCTTTACCAACGCGAGACGGTCAGCAGGCTTAGGTAACTACATGGGAAGCGTGTAGAGGGGGACCATCCTTATTAAATACAACTGTATTCCTTAAGTACCTTCTGTATTTTGCCAGGATTTACCAGTATTTCGGAACGCTTCCCATGTAGTGAGCACCTACGGTTATCTATGGCAGATCTGCATAAGCCGACACTACAATCAATCAGTAGAACGGTAAATGTTGCCATTATTGAATTATAGTATATATATTACTGTTTTGGATACATTCCGCGTGATCGATCAGTAGAACGTTAAATGTTGCCCATATCATATATTATATAACATATTACTGTTTTGGATACATTCCGCGTGATTTATAAGCCTATACGGCAATTGTTGCCCATATTGAATTATATTATATATATTAGTGTTTGGGATACATTTACCGTTTTTCTCTTCCGATATCTTATTTTTAAGATTGGATTTCTATAAATTTTGCCAGGAAGTTTATACGTTGTCCCAGTAAATCGCGTCCACTGTCCAGTTTTAACACATATTGCCCACTTTCTACAAAAATGTCATATACCAATCCATCAATTGGATCATTAATATCGTTTGTTGAAACTGCACTTACATCTATTGTATATTTTCTATCTACTTGTGCGTTCGTTATTGGAAGAGCAGATGTATTAAATGTGATATTCATGACTTTTACACCAGAATCTACATCGGCTGCACCTAACGTCAAATCAAAGAAGCAAATGAATTTACCCGCTGGTATAACTACTGTTCTGTCATTTACATTTCCACCTGTCAAAGCAGTAATAATTTGACAACCTTTATAAGACAACTGTGTCGGCAATGTCAATCTTTCTAACGCTACATTACGAGCTCCGGAAATATCACCCGACATATTAATTCTAAAAAATTTAGGTGTACTACCATCAGGTTTCGTTTGAAAATTTATAAAATATATATTTTCAGCATTTAATATGTCAACGTTTGAGGTATTCAAACTAATAAATGTTGAATTAGCAGATTTGGGCCCTTGCATTTCTATATTAGTTTTAGAACCTAATTGTGCAATGTTAATAATTCCACCGTTTATTGTTGTATCGTTATTTACAGTGATAACTGTTCCAGATTTTCCCCGTACATTGTCAACTTGCAAATTAATACATTCACAACCAGTAAAATCGCCAGCACCGGCCTGTATACCTCCCGTCAACATCTCGATAGCATTTTCAACAATCAATTTGTCGTTGATTGTTACAGTTTCAGCTATCAATGTATCTTTTATAATCACGTCTCCGTTACCTCGTTCTATATTATCTGTCCCTGCAACATCGGTCCATTTGCTTGATCCACCCGATGGGGAATTGTTATTGATTGTATCACATGTTAACTTCTTACAAACTAAACTTTGTCCAAAACTTGACATATATCATATGTAGCTATTTAAATTTCACGCGGTATCGCTTATATTGTTTTATATGATTAATGCCCAATAATCCATGTGCATTATCATAGACATTTACTATTCCCCAAGCAAGTTCTTCAGTTGCATCTAAGACTAACGGGACATCCTGAAATCTTGTAGTATTTACTTGACCGCCGACTCCAATAACCAAACCTGGTTCGTTGTTAAAATCGGACGTGCCATCTGGATGAATTATTCCTATACGTCTGGCATCGGCGGTAGACATTTGTGTAATCATGGCACCCGTATCATATATCAAAGAAACATTCTCATCGTCCATTGCCAAGGATACTGACACCCATTTATCTCGGCGTTCTGTTTTTGCTTTTGTCTTTGGTAAGTTCTGTTTACTATATCTTCTTACGTTTCCTTGGGCGTTAGCAATATTTCTTACCTTACATCGAGTGTTTGCGAGTCTTCCATTTATAATTCCTTTAATTCTCATACCGACCCCATCTTGAACGACGGTTTCACAACTTGGTAAATTAGGATCATTTCGCTTTACAGGCATTTATAATATATTTACAATTTAAATGACGGTTGTAAATAACATATAACTGCATTTGGCGATGCATGAGTTACGGTTTCCATACAACACCCGATTACACCATTAGTCGCCGCAACTGCCGAAGAATTGACAACACCATTTGCTTGAAGTCCTAAAAGCTGACCCTTGGTGTACGATCCATCAATACAGTTAACAGAACAGAAACCGCTAATTAGTACAAAACAAGAATTGCCTGCAAGACTATCTTGGACACATACACCAATGACGGCCACATTGGTATTAGTAGTGGTGTTGATAGCGGCATATGGCTTGACACCATTAATGTTAGTGCTTACATCGTCAAAAGAAAGAACAGTTCCTGATATTATTGTAGAAGCTGTTGTGTTTACCATCGTATACACTTGGCCTGTGAATGTGTTTGGTGATGTAGTCTTCCTATAAGCACTTGTGAGTTGGGTTAATGGAATACCATCAGTCGTTATCGAAGATGTGTTTGGTGTTGTGTAAGCCCAATCAATACTGTTCGTGATTCTTATGGCCGCCGTATCCAAATCTGAAGTGAGGTTGATCGTACCACCGGTATTTCCGACAGCAAGGACCTGTGATAAACTTGGAACACCGCCGCCACCAGAAACAGGACCATATCGGACCTCATTGGATGCTGTGTCATAATGCAACATTTGTGACTCGCTTGCTGGGTCGGGACTGGCCCTGACAGGTCTGATATAAAAACTACTTGCGACACCGGCATTCAGTTCAACCCCGCTTGCATTCAAAACGATTGTGTTATCGGTGTTAACCGCACTTTGAGCAGAGTTCTGTCCTGCGAGAGCACCTATGTTGATTGCATTTTCACCTGCTGTAAATTCACCTGCATATTTTCCGATGTTCACGGCTGCATCTTTGCAATTGTTCTGCCCACAGTCGTCCCCAATAGACACGACATAAGAACCGCAATTGTTATTGCATGAACCAGAACCAATTGCAATCGTATCATTACTTGTTGTATTGTTAATGGACAATGCATTCCTACCTATAGCGATAGAACGGTCTCCAATGTGGTCGGCGTTTGTATACCCTTGAGTTTGTTCTCCGATTGATACTTTACCAAAACCACCAGAACCACTTTCAATTCTAAGATTATTGCCACTCAGTTTTTCTTGATTGACAATCATGGTACCCGTTCCGGTGTATGAAACATCGGCGACACTGGTCGTGCTACCTTGATCAGTGACCGATTGTAAATTCTGATTTGCACCAGAAGGTAAGTTAGTTAACAATGAGCCATCTCCTCGATACTTACCGCTTGTCAATGTTAAATCGCCGGTATTGAGTACGAGTGGGCCGTCGTTTATCAATACCCCATTGCCGAAAGGCTCTATATTGATTGTTGTCTGCAAGCAGGTTACCTCGTTGATGCCCGTTTCGCCTATCTTAACTCGTGTTTGTTCAACAGGATCCAAGCTTTTAATCTCAAACGATGCATCGAGGTCATCGAGGCCTGCTGAGAATCGTGATTTTGACACTGGATTGTTTAACACGAAGTCGTTGAATTTGATTGATGTGTGTACTTTTAGCGACCCATCTGTCAACAAGGACATTTGTTCTCGTTCATTCAATGGGTCTTGAGTATCTATGAATTTGATATCGTTCTGGTAGCGTATGTCCGAACCAATATGCATCGTCTCTAACGGCGAGTCTACGCTGCCTATAGTTTGGCACACAACTGTATCGCACGTTAGTGTATCGGTTGTCCCTGGGGCTGCTACATAGTCTTTGCCGTTAATTTTTTCAACTATTAGATTTGAACCGAAAGCTGACATTATATACTATAAACGATTTAATAATTTACAGTGGAGGACGTCTTGAGACAAGTTTCATAAAGATTTGGGCAGGTAAAGTATTTGTAGTCCGATAACCATACAATCCATTAACCGGAACTTCGGCGTCAAATGGAGGTGTATTTGTTGGACCTGTGACAATTGGCAACCCACCTAATCTAAATTTGGTTAGCTTTCCCGCCATGTTGAAATCTGCAATACCGGGGTCCCCGCTTTGGCTTGCATCCAAATTAAATATAGCTTCAGTTCCTAACAAATTAATTTGAGTTCTTGCTTCCGGTACAGCCCCATTTTTACCATCACGACCGATGGTCATTCCTCTACCGACCAAATCATCGGCCACCACTTTTTTTGCATTCAATTCATTTCCAAATGAAGACATGTTGATATATATTAACTTATGAAAAAAACAAAGGTACAGGTTGCAACAATCGACTATTCAATGGATGCTCCATCGGGAAATGGAACATTTCCATTTCTTTTGACACTTTTTGATTGTGCCCTAAAGTATAAGATTTGTATCCAGCCAGAGGATGAACGTTGCTAATCCTGAATGGTGGATATGTGATGTCATTGATTGTTTTACATGGTAGCTGTTGCATCATAACCGGTCTAAAACCTGACATTTGAAACATCGTCGCGGTGTGAATCTGTTTGTCCACGTTCGGTCCTACGTTTTTTATCATATTGTAACTGCTTAATCCTGGTTGTTGAGCCATATTTGTATACTATTAACCGCGTTTTAAAATACAGTTTCAATCACACGGTTTTGACCGATACGAAGAACGGCTGTCGTTTCGCAAATAATCATGGTTTCGTTTGTTGTAAGTACCGTTTGTAGCGGGTCTGCTGGTGATGCAATAGAAGTTTGATAGTAGAAGGAACTGTTTAAACCCCGAGAGTCCAAACCAGTCAAATTTCTTACACCCATTTCTGAGGGAAGATTCAAACGTACCATGGGAATGAATTGGTTGTTCAGCCAATCTTCGTATGAATTAATTTTACATCCCGATAGCGTTCCATAATTGTCAGCTTTACCGATAGTAAGAAGATTGAATGCTGCAAGAGGATCGACTCGATAGTTAGGAACGAACAGGTTATTAATGTTAAATTGCAAAGCACCCAATCCACCTGCTGAAAACTGAAAGTATGAGGGTAGGTAGGCTGTTCCACATGTATTTGCCACTTTGATAAGTCCTTTGTTTTTTTCTCTATAATCACTAGGCCTTTGCACAGCATATATGTTATTAATGCATTGTGAACTCAATGAGAACCTTGTCGATTTGTCCATAGCACCAGCTCCTTCGAAAAAGGTAAAGTAATTGCAATACGGAATCTCCAAGAATCCATCACGCAGTTTGCTCTCAACGGCAGCATCATATACTCCAGAACTGAATGTAATCGTCTCTACGGTAAAGTAAAGTTTGTCCAATTTAAAATTGCCTTTCGATACTAATTCTTCTTGAGCTTTCGTGTCAATTGCAAAACCAGGCGTTTTTGTTTTTTGCCAACACCCGAGGACTTCTGGACCTGCAAGGTACAATCTGATTTGGATTGGAGGAAGTAGACTCGTATCAATGTAGGACGGTTCAGCCTCGCCTAGAAAAGATAGCCATTGATTCAAAACGTATGGTCGAGGTGTTCTGTAAAAGTTCTCGGCTACAGAGATTTCTTGATTCTTAAGAACCCTTTGATAAGTCATTTCTTTGCTAAGAGTGGTTTTGATAGTATCAAGTATGCAACTGACCGTGTTGTAGGATTGAAAACCAGTGGTCAACTGCTGCCCTCCGGCGAAAATTTCCATTCTTTGAATCAGTTTCTCGATGCCATTGGGGAGCGTCGTATGTAATTCATCAGCATCATCTTCGTCGTTTTGAAATGCTAAAGGCGTTGTACAGGAACCTAAACAATGCATGGCTAAACTCTTCATGTTTACAATTGAATTAACGGGTAAATTTAGTGTAATAGTACTATACCTTGATGCTTCGGTAAGATTAGTAGTCTCTAATCTGAAGTAATTAGTTGAATATGAATTCATTTTCGATAAGCCGTAAGCAAGACTCATTGGCAGACTCATTTTTGTATATATATTATAAAGATTATAAAATATCTGAGAGACCAGCAGGTGCCAATTCTTCAACTTTGATGCTCAATGAATAATTGATAGAACCGTCTGACGCTTGGGTCGGAGATGCCAATGTGATTAATCTTGCTTTGGAATCTGTAAGTGTGATTCTAAATGAAGTAAATTGAGACCCAGACACTTCAATAACAAAGTTGCCGTTTGGGTCTATATATCTTATGAAGTCTGTCGTTGTGTCACTAGGCAATAGTATTTTCGCCCAGATATCAGAACTTATCATTTCGTTAGTGTTTGTAAAAGTAGAAAGATTGGTTGATTCAATATTGTGTGTTGGTAACGATGTTATCCTAAGGTACAATGCATCGTTGGTTTGAATGTTACATGGATAAACAGATTGAAACACGGAGTTGGGTGTAGTGATGCCAAACAAGTCTATAAGTTCAGATATCTCACCCAAACCAGCTGTGCTTCTATTAACACGACCTCCGAGTACTTGATCTGAGTCATTGTATTTTCCAGCTGTGGAAACTGAAATTAGGGCATTTTGTAAATTACTTCCCGGTAAAGCAAAAAAGTCCCCACTCACGCTGAATGATACAAACTTAATATTGGGTGCTGCAGGATTCAACGTTATACGAAATTTATTCTTATAATCAAGTCCATCGCCGCTATTATTGTATAACACAGTTACATCACCGGTGTATCCAACAATGGCAGTCTTTATGCTTGTTTGTAATAACCTTGTTAGTTGGTCTAAATCAGTATAATTTGCATAAGGTATTTGTACTTCCGTTAAAGTATTATTTACCGTATCACCCACATAGAAGATGCCATTGGTCTCGTTGATACTATACCATGTCTTTGCACAAGAGAAAGTATTCAAAGTTAATCTCAATTTGGTTTGTGCTCGGTAATTTATCAGTTGAGTGGGTATGTTCATTTGCAAAACACGTGCGTCTCCATTGCTATTGTCTTCGGAAGACAAGAATAGCGTTCTTGTGCTAATTACGCTCATCTATATTAATATAACAATTATCTTTTATAGAATCAACAGTATCCCGATCTAAAGGAATTGGTTCTTCAATGTTTCCAGTACAAAGGTCATCGTAAAATTCTGGACGTTTGATATAATCATCTACAAGCAATTCTACATGAGCTTCTTTAATATCGGGGTATTGAAGTTTGGCTAAGCGTATCAATTCTTGACGGTCCATTGTAATATATAGAGAATAAATTTGAAAGCGTTAAATGTTTCCCAAACAGTAATATATATAATATAATTCAATATTGGCAACATTTAACGTCTTTCCGATTGTCGTTCAAAACTCGTCATTCTATCGGAATCTCTACCACTAATGGCATCGGCTAGGAATCTAGCTTCCGGCGGAGCCGTGTCGTAAGTCAATTTATAATCTGGGTCTATATTAACTCCAAAAATGCCATAGGGATTCAAATCTTCACTTATAGCGTTTGAAAATGTTGATGGTTCTGTGTTTCGTCTTGCCATACGAAGACCATGGTCAGCTGCAAAAGCACCTTGCACGACATCTAAACCAGTGCTCAATACATTCCCTATAGATTTCATAAGATTTAGTTTATTCACTTTATTGTTAGTTGGATATTGAAAGAACTGCGACAAGCTATGTTGATCAGGCACATACGATGATAACGTTGATTGTCTTTTCTCAGGAAAGTAATGAAATATATTTCTTTGTGAGTTTGCAGGTTTGTAAAGAGCACCGGCCGTTGTAGAATCTGTGACGGTTCTATGAATGTCATGGCGTCCACCACCAACTTGATGTGATAACGGCGATAAGAAAGGATTGAATGTAGTACTCTTTAATTTAAACTTATCGGCCACATGTATGGCCTTGGCACCTCCTAGAGAATATCCCATTGGTTCAATGTTGTGATTTGGATATTTCTGTCTTACTTTATCAAACACATCTTCAGCACGCAAGAATGACGGTCTATTTGATTCTTGGCCACGCAGTACTGACTTGATGTCAGTGACATCCTCATTTCTATACATAGGATTGCTGGATGCCCCATGGTAAGCAACATGCACTCTGTTGGCATCAGGATTGACAAGAACGGCAGCATCATAATTTGATAGCTCCCGATCTAATGCAAAGTTATTGTTTGGAATCTCGTTGTTGACAAATCGTTGTGCATTGGATATAGTTTGGTCCTCAAACGAATTTGGATAGTACAAATCAGGTTGATATTCTCGTGACCCTAAATATCCAGATGTTTGAACATGTAAAGCTTTTTCTCGGAGTTCTGGTGTGAATTGTTGTTCAATTTCAGAAGGTTGTAAGTTGACGCTTTCACGAAAAAGAGTGTTAATCATTGGCCCGTGTTTCCGGTCGTTGTTGACGATATTTGTTTTAAAAGGGACAGTTGAAACATTTTGTGGTTTATCCTTATATAACGTATCGTTTTTTTCGGGCTCTTTAAAGAATTTGGCAGCACTGAAAGACAAGTATGTTGGGCGACAGTAAATATTGGACTGATAGCTTTGATTACAAGGAATATTCATTACTATCCCGGCGAAAATCTCTCACGAGGAATGTTTCTAGTAGTCCTTTGACTTCGTTCTATATTTCCGACACCAGAACTTGAAGCAGCACTTTCAGCCGACCCGATACCATCCCCGTCGTCCATAAAGCTTTGAGCATCCCTTTGAAGACGTTCACTTTCCTTGAGCCTGCCTGTACGTAACTTTGCAAAGAATTCTGAACGTTGTTGACTTGGTGACGGCATTTCTTTATTAATTTCTTCAACTTCGTCATTTATAGCTGAATCTCTTTCTTGTTGACTACTCTCAATACGTTCTAAAGTCTCTTGATCTCTTTCTTCTTGTGACATTAACATCACAGGATTAGGCCTGGTTGTATCAATACCACTGCTATAGTCCTGAATGTCTCTTACTAATGGTTCCGTGTTTATGATTGAATTTCTCAAACTATTGTAGAATACCGCACTGTTGTGACTCGGCATCGTTATCACGTAGTTGTTTTTAGCGAGTTTACCATATCCTCGGAACAGAGTGTCTGAACTTGAGCCGTTGGCAATTCCTATCATTTTCATACAATTGCGTCTTCCAACCTCATCGGTCAATATCGTTCTCATTAAAGTAATGTAGAAAAAAACAGCAATATTCGAAGAATATTGCCCGTTATGTACTATTGCTCGGTCCGGGATTGTGATTGCCTGGTGCATGATTATTTGGAGCCACGACTGCTATACGACCAAAACGGCGTAATTGATTTCTTGATTTGCAATATCTCCGGGCACCGAGAGTTCGTCCTTTCGGGGGTTTATCTTTAAACCCGCAGTATGGTTTCATATATATATTACCTATGATTTTCTTTTTTTCAACAACTTAATTTCAGGGTCAGGAATATCAACGAACTCATCCTCTTCCGATTTGTCATAGAATATCAACTGATACTTACGTTTACTTTTCCTTGATCGATTGAGCTTAAGATATCCTTTCAAAGTCTTTTGATAGTTTGGCGATTTCTTATCGCTAATGAACACATTAACTTCATAGTTGTCATAGTTTCTAGATGTCTTGGAAGCAGTATTACCTTCTATACCCTCTTTCTTCAACGCACGCTCAGATTTTGCGGCCTGCTTGTTTTCACTGTCAGTCTTGGTCCCACGAGTTTCTTTGGATGGTTTAGAAACAGGTCCTTGAACCTCTTTCAATTCTCGCGGCTTATATTGTCGGCTTAAGGTATCACCGTCGCCGTCCTCTATTACGAAAGACAATCCCTTTCTACTTCTGACCTTATACACCTGCGTAGACCATGTTTGGCTCTCTTTGTCAAACGTCTTCTTAGTCACACGTAATCGCACCCTATCGCCTGGTTTAATGTCTAACTTCTGTAAGAGTTTGGCAGTTTGATTGCGTTTCAACAAGACACTTCTAATAACACGATTCTTATTCATGTCATCGGGAGGGGTATCATTGATATTACCTTGGTTTACCGTTTCATTATAGTTCTCGACGATTGAGTCCAAATAGTCGACCCAATTGTTTCTACCTGTGCTCGCCTCATTGATATTAAATCTTCGTTTCAAAGTTTTGTTGAATCTTTCAATTTTACCTTGCCGAGTGTGGTCCTCTTTTTGAGACGTGTAATGTTTGATTCCTTTCTCTTTCAACAATGCTTGCACGGGTTTGTTCGTGAACTCGCTCCCTAAATCGGTACTTAGTGTATCCATTTTGGTTTCCTTTATCAATCGTCTCATGGCAGGAACGATACCCTCGACATCCTCCGATCGTTTATTGTTCTTGTCTCTGACGGTTTTGGATTTCAAAGCGATTGCATACGCTTTGTTAGTATTAACATTAACCGCCGTCAGAATCACGGCATATCCTTTGTTCACCGATTTGTCTTTGGGTATGAAGGCAAGGTCGGCTTGTATAGAGACCTTATCGACTGGCCCATAGGTCGGAAAGTAATCTTTACGGGTTACACGTTTGGGTTGTGCCAAAACTTGTGATGTTTGTGTTTTGGAAATTGCAGATTTGACCTGAGACTCTGTGACTTTATAACCTTGTGCCTTAAGCTTTTTGGTGAATGCATTGGCACCGCTCATTCCGATCTTCGGGTCCAGATATAATTCTTGGAGTCTACTCTCAGATATTGGTTTACTTGTCATACTATATAATATAGTCTTACATATAGTATACAATGACTTATCAAATCAAAGCTTACACAAAAAGTCAAGCACGGAAACTCGGTGTTAAAATCAGCCCATCAAATAATCAAAGCAAAAAGATTGATGTTTTCAAGGATGGTAAATTGATCGCTCAGGTCGGACAGCGAGGTGCTTCTGATTACCCTACATACATGGCCACTAAGGGTAAAGGGTATGCCGATGAACGACGTCGGTTGTACAAAATTAGACACAAGAAAGACCGCAATGTCGTCGGTAGCAATGGATACTATGCAGATCGATTATTATGGTAGCGTTAAATGTTGCCAGAATTGAATTATATTATATATATTAGTGTTTTGGAAACATTTACCGCTTTTACGACAATGGCAAAATGTCCCATGTCGTCCAATCAATGTTTCCTTTGTCATAACTGAAATTAAATGTCTTAGATTCCGATCTGACTTCTAACCCTAATGGCAACAATCTGTGATTGTTGCTTTTTGATTGATGTCTGATAACAAGGTTACTCATTTTGACTGGGTCGTTCCTTTGATTTAGAATCATATTTTTCATAACATTATGATTGATATGTTCTAGGTTTTCAGTACTCAAAGAGAAACCTTTTATCTTGGTCATACAATATTCATCGGCGAACTTCAGGCTGTATGACTTTGGTCCAGTGCTCAGGAATTCAATACACTTACCATGTTCTTTTTCCAATCCTTGAAGCTCACACTTAAGATAACCTAACCATGGCTGTCTATAACCAGTCCCGTGATATATATGATGGTTCTCTTCAGTTTCTATATATATAATAGAATCAGTATCAAAGTATAATACGTTTGAGAACCCGGTGGCTTCTATCAGCTCGTACAATTTCAATCGTCCATAGCTGGTTATGAACGCGGCCAACACCTCGTTCGTTGAAAACCGTGTGTCGGCATACACATCAGAATTCTCGGTAAAATTCATCAATACCATCTCATTCTCTTCAGATCCAATAAACTCATATTTACAATCGTACCTCTTATTACCGATTGTATTGTAGAACTCACCTGGATTTTGAATGACCTTACTTTTAGATTTGTTTGATCGTTCACCGAGTTTTCCATATAATATATTTTGCATGTCTTTAGCAACTTGTCTCATACCTGGATTGTATTTGATGTTTCGTTTGTCTAACTTGATACCTTCATGAAATTCAAAGTCTTTTATGAATGTATCTATGTCACCATCAGGTGGTCCTGACGACTCGGTCTTGAGTTTTAAAAACTTATCAATGTAAGCACCGAACAAATCAGTTGTAGCCTCCTTCCAATGTTTAATTTCATAGATGTCAAGAATCTTATATCCCTTTTCAATAGCCTTCTCCAATTCCACCGTGGTCCATGTTCCGACCATTTCATACAACGGAAAGATCAATTTGTTTGTAACGTGCGGTAACACACCAAACTTCAAATGTTTATTTGGTAGTATCTTACATTTAATCAATCCAAAGTATCCATGAATATCACGGGATTTAACATCTCTAATAATCTCCGGGTGCCCTTTCGGGAACCGTTTGGTCTTCATTACCGAAGGATACATAGAGTTGAAGTCTTGATATCTGATATATTCATTGTCTTTGCATTTATAAAACAACTTGCCTAAATCAACTCTTGCACCATGATAGGAGTCTCTATCATGAATGGGAGAAGCTAAAATTTGTCTATCTAAGAATGCATTTCCAACATGTGAAGTTTTCAATTGAGCCACTTGTGAATCCCAGTCCGATTCCCATATATATACAAGATTGTAGCCAGCTGCCTTGATGTCCTCTAATCGTTTCATGGTTTGTCGATTAACTTCGCCAAATGTCATGCCCGATCTCCGACCCTGTTGATACTGAATATCATCTTTGTGATATTTCTTCAAATCGGCGTGAAACCAACTACCAAGAAATTCATATACGGTGTTTGTGTTCTTATCAAATCCATCTACATATATGTGTAACCCCGTATCTTTGAGTTTATAGTTTCGTTTACCATCCAAATCTATGTCAAGCTTCGCCGACGTTGTGTGTACTATATAGTCCAACCATTGATTCTCTTTGATAGAGGCATTCTGCGATTTGGTCAGTGATTGTAGTATACCCACCGAGTCCTTGGGCATACACTCATTTCTCCATATGTTCACCGCCAATTGAGCTAATGTCAAATAACTGAATGGATCAAACTTGTTATCGGTAATCTTCAGAAAACAATCTCTGAAAGCGAAGACAGCTCGACGAAGAATCGTAACATCATCGTGACAATATCTCGCAAGCTCTTTTGGATGTTCAAAAATACAACATTTACTCTTTTTCTCAAACCACCAATGATATAACTTTGTATAAGCTTCGGGTTGTAAGATTTCTGGATTGTAATATTTGATATCGGGATAAAGACCCATGTAGTGTTCGTTCTCTTTTGTATTGAAAAGATGTGGATAATATCCCTTCGTGATTTCATGTTCAAAGCCGAACATTTCCGGAAGAGCATGTAATGGTCTTGACATAAACATATATGAGTCAATGAACCTCACGTTTCCAACTTTCATACATAGAATGTCGGCACCAGTATATAATATATCTTGTGGAGGTTTTCTTTGGACATTGATGATATGTTCTACTATTAATCGGAAATCGAAGCGACTCCCGCAATGGGCGACGAAGGTATGATTATCATGTTTTTTCAAATATACCCATTCCAGAAAGTCATCTATTGTTTTGTGAATGACAAACGAACCGTCGTGATATTGGCTCTCGCAATGATTAACAATCAATCTGCCGTTGTCATTCATTGTTTCAAAATCAAAACAAACAATGGTTTTATAGTCCAATATGGATTTCGGCTCAACCTTGGTCATGTAACACTTGTGCTCATGCAGATTACAAACGATCTTACAATTAGGACATGACTTGTATCCACATATATGTTTCTCTTTAGAATTAAAGATAACATTACATAATTTACATTTGTGTACATTAGCACAGGTCACCAATTCCTTATGAAGATTATAACATTCTTCATTCATAAACTTACGATTGCATATCTCACAATGATGCCATTGTTTATTGCCTGATGACAATCGTGTATCCTTGTTTGCAAAGATGCATTTCTGAGACTTGCATTGAGAACATGATGGTCTGTAGGTCTTGCCTTTGAAGCAATCAATCCTTGTAATCGGTTCATAGTGATTGTCATGTAAGAGTATGTGATAACTATCATTATAACTTGAATAGTCATTGTGTTCGTTAAAGTACGGCGGGTAATACATGATTGGATCACCACCAAGTCTTTCAGTGATACCCCACACAAATATATTAGTTTCATAATGTTTTTCTAAAATAGAAAAGTCTTCTATATTGATTCCATTTTGATCCATTTTCGGAAACAATTTCAAACGCAGCTGATTAGATATTGTTGAAATATTGCCTCTATGATTGCTGGCATCTCTTTTGAGTTGCTTCCATTTGTTTTCATATTGATTCTTTTTTATAAGATTATCACTCAACATCTTATCTAATTTTCGTTTCCTATGTAAAAGTTCCAAAGATTTGATACCACAATTGTTGCGAGATTCAATCTTAATCACACATTGCTTCAATCGCAATTCAACACTATTCTTCGGAGCTGCCGTACATTTGCTACCTTTACCTTCTGGTGGTTTGGAAGAGTAATATTCAACTTCGATATCTTTGGCAACCTCGACCGACTTTTTGCTGCTATCTCCACCCTTCGGACTTTGCAGCATCTCTTCAAATTTCGTCATCACATCTTGGCGATCTGAACCTTTGACCCACTTGGATGTGGTCCCATCCTCGAACACAGCTCTCATCGAAATTTGTTGAGTTCCTTTTGATTTATCAGGTAACCAATAGTTTAAACTGCTACCATCGGGACCAGCTCTTTCAAGAAACGTTGTAAAGGGAACCTTAAGTTTTTCAACATCGGTACTGAATTTCTTGATATGTCTTTTAGAATCTCCGACTGTATACTTATTGATTTCATCAAGTCTATTTTGTTCTTTAGCAGGCTTTTTACCTATCTTGGTCCATTGTCGTCTTGTAACTTTCTCAACCTTCTCTTTTGATTTCCGATACTTCTTCTTGTAATCACGTATGGCTTTCGTCCGATCGTCACCACTTAAATTTTTACTTTGTAAGTCTTCCCAATCTGCAGCAGTGAGCTTATGGCGTGCCTCAGGATTTTGCTTTCTCAATTTAGGGGGCATCTTCCTATACTATATAAATTATATTTTTGTGGCATCACCGCGACTTTTTTTCATTTGTTTTTTCATTTGTTTTTTCATTTTTATACGTTTCTCAATATCATCAATGGCTTTTCGATAATTTGAAACACCGGTGTACTCTTCGGTAGGTCGTTGAAATACTGAGTCACCCGTTATTGTGCCAATGCTTTTTTGGTCTAAAGGTGCTACCATGATAGGAGCTATCCTACGAGGTGCTTTGGTCGGCAAAGCAGCATCTTTGACGGGCTGTTGATACACCGGTTGTCCTGATGGAGTACCATGGTCTAAGACGGTTCTAATTTTTGCCTTCGGCTTTTTAACGACCGGACGACCACGCAAGCTTTTCAATTTATCTCCTTGTGTCATCTTACCCTTCTTTTTGATTCCGTGTTCTTGTCTATATTCTTGAGCACATTGCCTTAGTTTTGTAATCCAAGCCTCCTTGGTCATGTATATACTATACTAATATAAAATCACGCAAAATGTTTCCCGATCAGTAATATATATAATATAATTCAATATTGACAACATTTAACGTATTAGCGATTGTCTTAGGTCAGATCAAGAAATTTTATTTCTTAGGGTATCTTATAGTTACTTAATGCCAGTTAAAGGTCAGAAAATTACCGACCCAGATACACTTGAACGCCTACGATTGATGAGAGAGAAAGCTCTTGCCACTCGCCAAGCCAAAGCCAAACAAAAACAAGATGTCAAGATGGCCGAACAACTTAAGGAATCTCAAAAAGTTGCCGACGCACAAGAGATGATTAAGAAGGCAACGACAAAATCTCCTCAGCCAGAACCTCAGCCAGATTCCGAACCCGAACCCGAACCAGAAGTGGAACATATCGTTGTCAAGAAACCAAAAGCCCCTAAGAAGAAACCGAAAAAGCAGGTAGTCATCGTTGAATCTGATAGCTCTCAATCGGAAGAAGAGCCTGAAGTGATCGTTAGGAAGTCTACTAGACGAAAGCAAAGCCGAGTTGAATCGCAATCACCACCACCTCGTAAGAAAGACGCGGAAATGGACCCGGGTTATGATAAGGCTTACTCTAGTCTATTTCTATCGTTATAATATATGCAGTTTCAGAAACTCAAAGATAAATCATATGATATTCAAGTACCAACGAGTTCAGCGTTTCCGATAGACACAAGTGACGATTTTATAAATTTGCATGGTGTCATCTTGGCCTGTGCGAAACGTGGAACGGGCAAATCTTGTAGTCTTACACACCTATTACGATTGATGAAACAAAACAATGCTTTAGACCGACTCATACTCGTATCTCCCACCTATCATAACAACATGCATTATTACAAAGACTTACCGCTTGATGAAGGTGATGTATTAGAGCCTACCATCGATGTCCCCCAACAGATTGAAGGTATCCTTGATACCGAAGCTCAAGAGTACGATGAATATCAAGAGAAAATGGAAAGGTACAAGAAGTTAATGAAAATGTTAAACAATCATAATATCAGTGTGTATGAGATTCCCGGTGAATTGATGTTGGAATTTGGGGACGAGAATGGTAATATACTTCCTCCACAACACAAGTATGGTGGCAAACGGCCAGTCATTGCTGCCTTCTTTGATGATACACAAGATACCGACATGATGAGACCTTCAAGTAAGCTCAGCAACATGGTCATCAAACATAGACATCTTGGAAAACTAAAGGGTTCTAGCCTCGGAATCACCCTCCTTTTCGCCTGTCAGAATTACACGAGCTCGAGTGGCGGACTCTTAAAATCCATACGAGGCAACCTTACACATATGTTAGTGTTCCGCAACAAGAATCAAAAAGAGATAGATAAGATTGGTGAGGAGGTCGGAGGGGAGATTCCGATCGATCAATTCAACTCGGTGTACAATCAAGCCATTCAAGGGCCACATGATTTTCTGTTTATCGACCTTCATCGCAAACCAAATCATCCAAGTATGTTTCGCCGAAATTTCAATGAATGGATTGTTCCCGGTCAAGAAGACCAAAAAAATCCCGCCATATTTTAAGCTCTTCAATGTCAATTGTCGGGCGGTCCTTGAGCTCTAATTGATATTTCATAAAATATATTTTATCTTGAAGTTCTTTTGGCAAATCATAAAATGTCGTTGGCATCAGATACTATCTATTCCAATAATCTTTTCCATACGGGACGAAGATCTCGGCACCCTTCTTAACATTTTTTGTAAGCTTCACATTCCCAACAGAATTTATTTTGGCATTCTGAGAACAACCGGTTCGTTTGGCATCTCGTGCTGTACAACTATTGTATTTGCCGGCTACCGAGTTGGTTTTTTCAGCATCAGAAAGAAAAAGAAAAAGAAAAAACCACGCCCGTTGGGCGTATGAGTAAATTAATTTCCCCGGCCCTACTCTGGGCCGGACCGCCACGGGTGGCGGCCTTAAAGGGACAATTTATACTGGGTGGTTCTCATCTTTTTCCTTCTCTTGTTTCTCCTGTCTGAGCCTTCTGTATAGCTGGTAGGTGCTGTGAGCGTAGTTCACCGTTAGGTCATGTATCCTTTGCAGTGCCTGTATGGCTTCTTTTCTGTCGAGCCCGAGTTGCTCGAGTATGTCCCGGTTGTGTTTGTATACCGTGCCTGTTCTGCCCACTGCAAAGACATGGAGTTTGGCACGGAATCCATGTCTACGTAGCAGTTGTAGTAGTGGTCCATATTTCGTGTATTTTTCCAGGAGCTTGGGTCCCCATTTCTCGTCGTCGGTGTGGGCCACCTCAATGAGGTGTAGGTTTTTGACTCTTGCTGGTGCTTCCTGTTGTGTGCATTCCCACCCGTCTTCTAGGTCCTCCAGGCCCTCTATCATGATCATGTCTACAAAGCTCGGTATTGTGTCGGGTCCATCCTTTCTGCCTGGGTTGTTCTTTCCGTCGTGTCTGCATTGCCCTCTGGTAAGTATGTAGTTTGGAAGTACTCTTGGCTTAACACCTGGGTCCCTCTTTTTTCCGGTGTAGGCAAGGACCTTGCATCCTCCTTTCCTATGGTGGTCAAGTATGTCGTGTTTAAGTTCGTCTGCGTGGGCGTCCGCCCTGTCCGAGAACATTCCCCGCATTTGTGGGTTGTCGCATCCACCTAGGGCGTGCCCCACTCTCATGAGGAAGCCCTTCGCGTAATCCACACCTTTGTGCCGACATCCTTCCAGGGTGCACTTTCCGTTTCCTCCGGCTGAGTTTTTCGCTGTCTCGTAGTCTTGCGCTGGTAGTATTCTCAGCCTGCATTTGAGTATCGTTTTCCGCGCCGCAAAGGTGGCTCTTTTCCAGAAGCCGTTCGCTATTTTGTGTAGCGGCATGTCTCCCTTGAGGTGCCCCATTGTTTCGTTCAGCCAGTTGTCGGTGGCCTTGTTCTCTTGGACCGGAGGGGCGTTCCTATTTTTCGTTCTGTTGTGTGTCATGTCGTGCTTTCGTTGCTTCCATCTTGTTCTGGGCATCGGGTCCTGCATCATCGCATGGACTCTGGACTCCTCCGAGACCCGGTCATGGTGAGCTTGTCTTTCATTTGCCGGTCCCCCTTTAGGTGCTTCCTGCTGTTCAATGAGTTCATTGAGCATCTCAAAGGTTTCCTCATCATTGTGCTGCTTTTGGGTCGCCTCGAGTCTCTCCACGAGTTCGTTGAGTTCCTCAAACACTTCTTCCCTCTCACGGGGTTGGGGTGGTGTCTCTGCAGGTGTGGGGTCGCTTCCCCGGGTGGGGCCTGTTCCGCCTTCTGTCTTCCTTTGGTCTTGTTGCTCGTGCATGTCTCTTATAAGGAGCATCTCTTCATCCTCCCTTTGTTCCATCATGGCTGTTATTTGCCTGCCTTCTTCATCCCTGGTCTGGTCGGCCTGTTGCTGCTGGTTGGGCTTTGGGTCCCGCATCATTGCTTGCTCCTCTTCATTTTGCTGCGCTTGGTCATGGTGTGCTTCCCACCTGAAAATGTGCTTCGTTTTCAGTTGGTGGGTCCATGTTGTAGGTTCTCCTTGGAGCTCGGTAGTTTTTGCCGTGAGCCTGCTGTTCCCTCGGGCTTGCTGTTCACGTAGTAACGTGGTCACATATTTCTGGACGGCGAGCTTTCCTTGTAGCTCTCTGCTGCCCGAGTCTTCATCTGGTACCATGGGTTTGACTTGTATTGTTTCGTTATTATCCCATGCCTCCGTGAAGGTCCCTGTAGTGCATGCTTGCTTGGCTGCTTCGTCTGCTTTTTCGTTTCCCGCAATTCCTGTATGTGCCTTGACTTTCAGTATGGAGACCGTGTGCCCCGCTGCTACCAACGCTTCAATGTTGACCAGTATGGCATACAGGAGGTCTCTTTGCCGGTGGTGTTCCATGCTGTGGGGTTTTGTTCTCATGTTTTCCAGTTGTCTAATGGAGTTGGCACTGTCCGTGCAAATGGTGAGTCCTTCGCCGCTTGGTGGCGGCGGGAGTGTAACTGCTTTCTGTATGGCAAGAAGCTCGGCTCTGTTCACCTCTTGGTCCTCACCTTCCCATCTAATCATGTGGGCCTCCCCCTCTCCGGACCTGGGGTCCCATACCGCAGCTCCTGAGGCCCATTCTTTGCCTCCTTCCTCTGTTTCAATTTCTCTCTTGCTGCCTCAGCATCAAAGAATGTATTGGCATTCTTTTGCCAAATGTGAGTTCTATCATTCATCGGTGGCAACTGATCAGCATCAAGTTTGATCGTGCCCACGGTATATCGTCCTACCATAGTACCTTTTTTTAAATCAACTCTTGCAAATCCACCTTGACCTGAGTCGGCTATAGTACTGTTTTGTACATTGACTTGTCTATGAGCGTAACACATTGGTGACCATTTGCATGTCATGTTCTTACATCGTTGTCCATCCTTTTTGATAGCGATACATCGTTGACACGGTGTGCGTTTCATCTTATAGTATAGAACGTTAAATGTTTCCAATATCGAATTATATTATGTATATTAGTGTTTTGGATACATTTAACGCTATTTTAGAAATTGTCTTATTGCTGGTACAAAATGATTCCACTTTCTTGTATGTACATATTTATCAACAATTTTGTTACTTCCGGGGAGACGAAATCGAACACGCTTACCTTTTGTATCTCTCTCGATCGAGTATACATCTGTTCCGAAGTATGCATTTAATGCTTTACAAATAACACTTGGGTATATCTTTGAGCCCGTAAATCCTATCATAAAGAATTCTTTGAATTTCTCTATATCGATGTTCCAATATGGATTGTTTGGTAACTCTAAGGTATCAATCGCTCCATTTTGATAAAACAAACTCCATAGTATATGATCTTCGTTTTGATAGAACATTTTGAATTTTCGAACAAAGTTGATCAATTTTCTATTCCACAAATCCTTGACGAAATGCTCGGGTATGTTTTCTTCAAATTGATTTTGAAAATGATACTTGGCTATTTGAAGCTTATCGGTCATTGATGATTGATTCTTATATACCAATGGGTTCAGTTTTTCATGTATATCTACAATATCAGTATTTTCGATGTTTCCATATGCAAAATACGCCGTGGCATTGAACTCGTCCAATTTATTCCAAACGATTTCCTTTGATCCATTGTACATCTCAAAATTGATATAACCACATTTTTCAAAAAAGTAACTATACACCGAGTCGTTCCTTGCTAAGATTTCTTCTTGATATATCGATGCTAATTTTCGATAGATTGGACAATCGGGTGCATTGTATGGCATCGTAAACCCTTTGGTTACGGAGGACTTTTCATACTTCTTATAGAATAGATGTAATTCATTGGTATGGTATTGTCTCACTCTCCCCAGGTTTTGGAAGAAGTTTCTCGGTTCTACGGTATTTGGGTCGAGAAAGGCAAACTTCTTGTGAAAATGCAATCGTTCATAATTAACACCGACGGTGATCGATACATTGCTAATGATTAATCGTTTTGTCGACCAAACGGTATCTACATCACAAGTCGTTTGTTTATCGTTGTCATCGCTCATAGCATGATAGCACATGATATCATCTTTCTCCAAATTGGTCTCTTGTAAAATGATATCGTTGAATGTATCCATTCCATAACAATAGATGCCTTTTCCTTTTTTGAAGTCAGTTTTGTATGGATAGAAGAGAGTGATGTTGTATCCTTTGTTCAATTCATCGATGAGAGATTGCCTCCATTCATCTTTGTTATCGTACTTGATGACCCTTTGTGATGGTGGATTGAACTCATTACCAAGTGTTAGCACTCTTTCAGGTCGCAATAAGCCAAGCCATTCTATCATAGCTTTATGAGGAAAGGCATCCATTATGATTATCTTTTTGGCATTCCTCATCAATTGGAGAAACACTCGCCAGTTTTCCGGAAGATGTTTATGGTGTGTTGTGTCGTTTATCAATACCTGTTTGAAAGTTTCTAATTCATCCAAAACGATGATATCAAATGCTTTTTCTTGGTCAGCAAATGGATCAATGACTTTATATTGACTTTCCATAGACATGGTTAATCGTTTCTCTTTGGTAATCTTCGGGTCTTTCGGTTTGAATGACTTGTAGTTTTTGAAACCCAAATGATTTAACCGAAATGTAACGTTGTTGGCATAGGATATTCTTGGACTATACCACATAACACTCGATTGTTTTTCATATTTATCAAGATAGTTGATAGTCGCTTTAGTCTTGCCAACCCCCATGTACGATGTAAGGTATATAATCGGTGATTGTTCCAATGCTTGATGAATGTCTTCGCAAGATAGATATCTTTCATCATTCATATACATGTTTGTTTCTACATTACAATTTTCAATAAAGTTTACACAATTTCGATCATATTCAAACAACTTTGGATAGAATCGTAAGAGTAAATTCTTGATAAAGTTATCGCCGGGATTGAAGGAATCCTTCGATCGATTCCAATAGTCTTCGTACCTTTCAAGTCGCTTTCTATCGTCATCCTTTTGAGATACCCATTTCAAAAATTGTTCCATTGATATATTACTATGATATGCCCAAAGCATTATCACCCATGTGATAGTATGATGCAATTCATGTTCTTGACCTCTCGGTTTGTTTGGCATCATCGATAGGATTTGTGGATACGATGTCGTGTACCAATCGAAATCTTTCGGGATTTCCAATTGAAAACCAACTATTGTACTTAAATCAATTGTAGAATGTTGTTTCTCCAAGTGTTCATTATCTTGAAATTCCCAATGCAATGTACTTGCATCGATACTATCTTCATCGAAATCTATCAATACACAATGCTTGGTTAAGAATGGACTACCTTCTATATATTGTTGAATTCTCAATTCATTAGATTTACTTTGATTGATACATTTGAAGTTTCTATTTGATGTGTAAATAGAATTATCGATGTGTTTGACATCTGATGTCCATGTTCTAAACGGTGCCATATCATTCAAATTCTTGAAGTAGTAATTTGATAAGGTAATATGATATGACCAATTTGGTACTCCTTTTTTCGGTAAAGTTGAGCCGCTAATTTGCATATTGGCATTTGGGAATTTATCAAGAATAGTTGTTTTCAATACGTTTAGATTTATTTCTTCCTTCCCATCAATATCAAAGAACACTTTTCGTTTCACATGAGATTGTATAACTTCATAAATACCATGATTACTTTGTATCAATTTCAACAATTCTTGATGATTTACTTTTGTCCAAAGAGATGATTGATGATTTGGATTTTCAGCTTTTATTAGAATTTCTTCATTCTCTATGGTAGACAAGACATAATTTTGAGCACCATACATTTTGGAAATATTCTTGATCCATTTGAGACCGAGATAATTAACAATAGCATGCTTACTCTTATCAATGTTTGCGAAATCCATACATACTTATATATACATAATATTCTTTAAATATGTTTATAAGAATAAGCGATGAATGTTGCCAAAACACTAATATATATAATATAATTCAATTCTGGCAACAAATAGCGTTTTTTAACATTGCTCGACGACATCGTTGATATTCCCTCATTTTTCTCGATGCAATTCTTTGTGATTTTCGTACCATGTTTTTTGATGCTTACGGTTCAAAGCCTTCGTTTTTTCAACATGAGTCTCTCTATACTTCCTTTGAGCTTTTAATTGAGCTTCAGTCAAAGCCATATTAATATATATACTTATATTTATTTCTTAAATGAAAACAAAGAAATAATTGGTAAAAGTTCTTTTTAATTTTCTCTATCTCTATTCCCAGGGAAATACTTAGCGAAAAACAGTTTTCAATTTACGATTATGATGACACTACAGTACTAGTACGAAGTACGCACGCACGAAGACGGTAACGTGGCGGTCACCAGATCAAGTGTCCAAAAGCGTCAGACTAAGCGTCAGACTAAGCGTCAGACTAAGCGTCCATGTATGTGATGACGTTTGCGATAGCATTGGCGGCGTTATCTTATCATCGTATCTTATCATCGTATCTTTGTCTTATAGCCGCCAACAGGCTATTTACATCACTTTTCACAAAAGTTTCCGCCGCCAGCCACCGTCAGCACAGCTTTCGCACAGCTCGCTTGCTTTCTTCAACCTTCTTAAAGGTAAAAATATGGACGAATCTTCTCCTGTCCTTGTTGTAACTTCGCGTAAACCTAACAGTGCAGGGGCAATATGGGATCCGTTGCGTCAACTGCCAACGTTTGCGAATCGTTCGAAAAAAGCCAGAGTTGGAAACGCTCGCTGTGTTGCTTTAAAGTTCGAAAACAATACGTATGTACGCTGTGACGGAAAGTGTGCCTACGGTGGTGTCTTTTGTTTCGTGGATTCGCACCGTGTTGATACTTGCGAGAAGGTTCTATCGATAGAAGGGGCTCCCGCGTTATTTGTCAAACAGTGCGAGCGGCTTCAGAACTCGGATGACCTCACAGTTTATACTTCTATTGTTGATACGTTGCACAAAAAAGTTGTTGTTCCTTGTTTTGCCGCCGTTCGTGCAGCGGATCAAGAAGAGGCTTTTACAAACCTTGCACACGACAGCGAATTTTCTTCTTTGAGTAATACCTGTTCTTCTTTTATTGAAAGTATGGAAGAAACCAGTTCTTCTTTTTTTTCCAAACAAACAGACAATACAGCACAGTTATCGCTCACTATGGCAAGACTGACCGTGAATTCGCCCGGTGCTTCTCCTGCGAACACCAAACTTCGCCAGCCGAAACGCATCAAAGGAGCACCACCAGCAGCCAGTACAAGTTCTAAACCGATAGTTTCAGTTCCAGAACCCCCAGTTCTTTCTGACTCTGACTCTGACTCTGAAAAGTCTAAGGGCTCTTGCGGTTACTGTTGCTGGCAAGAGGACTGTGAAAAATACCTGAAAGTTCTGAGTCAGTTGGAGGATACCGGATTGACTGAAGAACAGCGTGAAATAATAGACAACGAGTTGGGTTTTTATGACCTGAAATACCCTGACGGGCTCCCTGAAAAGGAAACTGAAAAGGACAGTGAACTGACTGCACGCATCGAAGAACTGACCCGTGAAAACTCTGAGCTGAAAGTTTCCCTTTCTGAGAACGAAGCTGAACTTCTCCTCGCTGAGACTGACCTTTCTGAAAAAAAGGAACATATTGACCAGTTGACTGCTGCAAACCTTGAAAACTGTACACTGACTAACCAACTGAACCAGGAAATAGCTGCTTTGAAAAGAGCACCGGCCACCAAGATCCGGGTTCTGAAGTCCCCTGACAGAACTCCGGATGACAAAGACCAACGCATCACTGAACTGGAAACCGAACTGAAAAGTTTGCAGGAAAAATATGAAGAGAGTCAGGATACTTTGATAAACACTGAGCATATCTATGGAGAAGAAATATGCAGTTTGAGAGAACAGTTAGCAGCAGCAACAGCTGAACAGACCCCTCAGGAAAAGACCATACTTATGGCTAACAAAAGAAGGGTCGAACTGGCAGCAGAAGCCGAAGAAAAGAAACTGAAAAAAGCAGCAGCTGCAGAAAAGAAAGTTAAGGGTAAAAAGAAAGCAGATCCGAAGCCGGATGAGTCAAAGGAGTTACCCAAGAGTTGGTGGGACCAGCACTATAGGGAGTTTCCTGAGGAAAAGCCTGACGACTGGGTGTTTGACTCAGAGAAATCCGGGTGAGTGACTGTATTCTGTTTGTTGTTTTGTTTGCAGGTTTTCAAGACTTCTAACTTACTTCAACTTTCTTCAGGTAGTTATGCCTGTGACTACACGTGCTATGTCTGCAGCAGCCCGTTCTATGTCTGCAACAGCCGAAGCTCCAGAACCTCGTATCTCCGTGGCAGCAGCAGAAGCAGTAGTAGAAGCAGCACCTTTGCCTGAAAAGAGGCCTTTAGTTTACAAGTGGTCTTTTAGATATGGTATAGGCTTTGTATCTGAGGAATATAAAAAGAAAGACTGATTGATAAAGATAAGTATGTACTCTTTTAATAATGGAATAATAGTATTGTGTATGTATATTGTTCTTTTGTGCAGATATGCCTCCCAAACACTCAACCCTTGCTGGTCCTGGTGCTGCTGAGGCCACCACTGAAGGAGGCCCACTCAAGAGCCCTCGTGGACACGGTGGTAAGAGGCTTCTTTATGCCATCCGGGGTGGCCCGAAGGCTGGTGTATATACCCGTTGGTATCAAGCAGTTGATGCCGGGTTCAAGACAAAACAGGGTACAGGGAATGGTGTATCTTTTGAAGAACATGAGAATGACCTTGCCCAGGAATGGGCCTTTGACAATACCAATCTGCAGCCAGAAGGCAAGGCTGCTGTTATTCAGCAGTCTATCAAGGATAAGCATATTCTTGTCAGGGTTCTGTTTGTGACCATCATTTTCACTGTGATTTTCCATCTCACTCACCTCGGAGTGGATGCTATTGGTTGGTGGAACGATTGTGACGACAAGGTGCACAGAAAGCTTGCTGTTTGCATTGGTAATGCAGAATTGAACTTGTTCCTCCTCAAGTATGAGGTTGAGATTACTGCTTTCTGTTATGCCCAGTTCATTGCAATGATGACTGGTCTTTTTGTCTGGCTGGTAGGTTGTGTAGCCTAAGAGAAACATTATTTGTAGCAAGTAATAGTAATTTTGACATTTAATTTATGTGTTTGTTGCTTGCAGTTACTGATGATAAAGGCAAGAAGCCTGAAGTTGATCCTAATGCTGCTGTTGCTCCTGCTCAAGAGCTTACTGTTAAGGTATATTGTGTGAATTGTTTTGGAGAATGTATTTATTATGAGTTTTGTAATAAAGAAGAAGTAGTTATGTTTGAAACACATATTAGCAAATACTTATATTGTGAAAAATGTAAAGATCTTTTAGAATTGTTGTAATATATTTTCAGGACAAAGGCAAGAGGATTGCTGAACCTGATCCTGATACCGAGGAGGCACCTGCACCTAAGGTAATGTATTACTGTTATAATTATCATTCTTCTTGTAAACTATTCTTATCAAATACTTGTGCATTTTCAGGCACCCTGCTGCAATATGTGTGATGTATTTGAAGGGATATTCCCATGTCCAATTTCTTCATGTCAGAAGTTGAGATGTATTTTCTGCATATCCATAGATTGCTGTATAGAATGTATAATAGCATATTCAGGCAGAATAGATATAGATGCAGAATTGATTTCTATAGAAAGTGAACGTAGTATAGAAAGGGAATATGACTTGGAGGACCGTGCATATCAGGCCCTTTACTGTGGGTATACTACCCCAGAGGAGGATTATTATGTAAATATTCCTAATGAATATTATTGGTCTGATTGATATTACAGGTGTCTCGTTCAGTTGCCAAGAAGCAGGAGAGGCTCGCAGCGAAGGGTAAGAAGCTTTTAGCATTGAAACATTCTCCCATGAAGCTTCGTTCTGATCTCAGGAAATTGACAGTGGGTCTTCTCCCTAACCAAGTTAAACCTGTTACCAATAGGGGTTTATTGGCAAAAGCTTGTACTGTGAGGAATCTGGCAGAATATAAGAACAAGCCAGATTTTGAAGTTCCTGTTTCTGAAATAGCCTGGAGGGAAGAGTTATTAGCCAAGGGGGAAATTGAAGGTTCCACTAGCAAGTAAACAATACTTACTGTTTTATTATTGTAAATGTATTTTGCAGGTGATCCTGCTGAAGATTTTGATGTGGAACCTGAGGAGCTGGGTTTTGATGGTTCTAAGTCTGATGAAGATCCTTACAATGATGACGGTGGTGATGAGGCTTGCGAGAGTGATGATGATGAACATGACAGTAAGGTGATTGCCAGAATGTTGTGTGTCGCCAAATATAGGATCTGGAAAGACAAACTGGCAAGGGATAAGCAAAGGAGGACCAAGTTAAGAGCTCCTGTGGTTTTCCAAGACTTTCAGGAAGACCCTGCTCTCACAGCCCTTCTGGAAACTCATTGTAAGAAGCTTAGGGTTGAGTTTGATGCATTCATGCATAGAGTTTACAAGGGTGAGATTAGTCCCACAACCCTCAAGCCATATCATCCTCAAGCATAAGATTAAACTTTTTTTTGAATAATGTTACAGGAGGAGACTGAAGACTCCGAATTTCGATGTATAGACTGTAATACATTTCTATTGAATGTAGAAGAATATGAGTGTTATATTTGTGAAATGGGTCCTTACTGTATGTCTTGTGCTAAGCAGCTGTTTTGCTGCAAATGCAATTATTGTGTCTGTAAAATGTGTCAAGGAGATACCCTGTCAGGTTTTAGGATTTATTGTAAGCCCTGTCTACATAACTTGAGATGTGGTAAGGATTGGTAATATTTGAAGTAGTTCTTAGATAATATTTTTGATCAATTTCAATTCCAATAAAGTTTCGATTATTAGCTTTGCATACTTTGCCAGTTGTTCCGATGCCCATGAATGGGTCCAGTATATTATCATTTTCATTTGAATAAGTTTTAACAATCCATTCTAATATATCATAAGGTTTGGCAGTTGGGTGTTTACTTTTGTAATTACCATTAGCAATACTTATTACAGATTTCGGAAACCGTTTTCCATTAGATATAGTATCTATCCTTGGACTGTTACCAGTATACAATTCAGTGCGTCGACCAGGCTGTCTTGTGTAAGGAATTCCGTCAATCATTTGTGGATTATAGGTCGGTAATTTATCATAGAATATGTATAACATTTCGTGCGATCGGAGTGGTTGATGATTGCAATGATAGAATCCAGAACTCATCGATTTCTGCCATACAATATCATATTTGAACATTCTTTCATTGCTGGATATTAACTTATGTCCAAATCGAGTTGTACAAAAAAATACATATGCAGTTCGGGGTTTACCGATACGTTTCAGTTCTTTCCATAATCGAACTAAATCAATAATTTGGTTATCAAATTTACATGCAGTTTGATTATAAGGCAAGTCTAAAATAACCAGATCAATTGAGTTACTATCAATGTTCGGTAAAATATCAAAACAATCAGCGTTGAATATTTGGGTTTCCATAAGATATCGGAAGAGAAAAACGGTAAATGTATCCCAAACACTAATATATATAATATAATTCAATATGGGCAACAATTGCCGTATAGGCTTATAAATCACGCGGAATGTATCCAAAACAGTAATATGTTATATAATATATGATATGGGCAACATTTAACGTTCTACTGATCGATCACGCGGAATGTATCCAAAACAGTAATATATATACTATAATTCAATAATGGCAACATTTACCGTTCTACTGATTGATTGTAGTGTCGGCTTATGCAGATCTGCCATAGATAACCGTAGGTGCTCACTACATGGGAAGCGTTCCGAAATACTGGTAAATCCTGGCAAAATACAGAAGGTACTTAAGGAATACAGTTGTATTTAATAAGGATGGTCCCCCTCTACACGCTTCCCATGTAGTTAGGTATTCTCACCTCCTTGCCTGACATGGTGACCATGTAGATCTCGTCCGTGGCCTCGTCCCATCGATGTCGTGCTGCTCGCCTCCTTACTCGGCGAACTTCCTCTTCTGGCAACCTCACTCTACCATTGGACTTCAATCATCTAAGGCACCATGCATCATCGTGTACGTCTCGATGCTTGTCACGGTCTGACTGCTGCTCAGCCACGCTGGCCATCAGGTCCTCAAATCTGGTGGTACACGCCAACCTGGGGAGCCTCATCTCTGACTCTTTGGCAGGCGGACTCCAGGCAGGCACATCCACGCGCGCTGCTGGGGTTGCGCCCTCCTTCACGAAGTGGTTCTCATGCCTCTGACGATACTGCGCCATGGTGTAGAGCTGCCACTCTTTCTTCTTCTTCTTCTTGGTTCCAGCCTTCTGTCGCTGGGCTCCAATTCCTTCTGCGCCTTTCTGCCCTTGCGAGCACATTATCCGCAGCTTCTCCTCCCAGTCGCGATGGGTCATAGTCTTCGCCACCTGCTGGGTGTATGCGTTCGAATTCTCAACCCATTCCGCCAGCAAAGCTTGCCTCTGCTGAAGGTCCGACCTCTCGTGGTCTGCCCAGTTGTTGTCTACAGCGATGGGCTGTCCTGGGGAATTCTCCGCCTCTGGGGATTCCTTGCTGTGAGGGAGCCCCTTCCTGCTTGCTTCTGCGACTGCCATCAGCAGCTCCATTGCCCTGCGATCCATGGCCAGGCCCAGAATGCTTGCCAATTCTACGTCGTTCAGGCCATCGGCCATGCGTAGCTCACTTGCGCTGTAGCCCATGGCTCGCGTCTTCTCTTCGAGGTTCACTTCTCGAGATTCTTTCTCGGCGTCTTCATCGTCCTGGTTGCGCACCACGGTGCCCATCCTCGCTCTTCTGAACGCTCTTGACCCTTGCGTCGCCATGATGGTGGGTAGTGCCCTCAATGGTTCTCCCACCACGTTCACCACGTAGTGAGGCGCGCGGTCTGTCCTTATCACTGGCCTGGGATGCCAGCCCTTGCATATGATTGACGATACGATTCGTCCTTCTGGTCTCACCACCTTGCTCATGACGGAGCGAAACTGATGGCTCTGGAACAAGTTGCTCCAATACGCTCGCAATCGATGTGCGTAAGCGCCTGCTTGTGCTGCATCAAAGGACACTGGTCTACCAATGACGCTGGCAATGTACGGGAACACCTCGTCCCTGATCTTGGTTCCAGGTCTGTGTGACAACGGAGAAACATTTTCCAGGATATAGCCTGGAGGCCTCTGCCGCTGCAGCTGCTGGAGTGTGGACAGAAGCCTGACCACTTCATAAAATAATTTGCTGTGCCTGCCATCCAGGCCTGTGAGTGTTCCAGCAGGGGAGAGATCCTGACATGGGAACCCACATACCATGACCCACTGGCGTCCTTGAAGAGCTCCTGCTCGTATGAAGTCGGCGCTGGTGGTCTCGCGCAGATCTTGGGGTAGAGCCCCAAATTCTATTGCACGGGGCGAGATGAGGTCAGGGTATCGTCTTAGCAATGCCGTGCACCTGGCTCTGGCAACTGTCCGACTGCTCGGGGATATGTCCTGATACAGGTAGCGATCCACCTTCATCCCACTGCGGAGCAACATTTCTAGCCCAGCACATAGGCCTCCACATGGCTCGTAGCACACCACGCCTTCCTGCCGAGCTTGCGAGAAGAATCGACTGCCCAGCACCCTGGTGTCGACCTTCTCGGGCTTCAGGATGCGCTCACCTTCAAAGTACTCATTGCTGTACACAGCAGGGCTTCCCTCGCCGTGCGTACCTCGCGTCGGCCTGACCAGGCTCAACGCCTTCCAAGCTGCTCTGACTAACCTTCCAGAGTCGGTCACCAGCTCAGGCAAGTCAGTGTCGAACATGTCCCCATGATTGCATTCTAATTCCTCGTGGTAGTGCAAATCGAACAAACGATGCACTGGTCCTGTGCCCAGCTGCTCCATGGCAGCCATCCTGCAGTAGTTGGCAACCTGCACCTCTGGCGTGGCCTCTTCCCCTGGGAAGGTATCCCCAGCCAACATAAAGCACAAGTGGTCACCGAAGTCCTTCGCGTGAACTTCCCCCACGCCTGCGTGTAACGCAGTCACCTTCTCCCTTTCATGCCTCGCTCCAGTCTCATCCGTCGTGGATGGCAGTGGGTAGCGAGACGGCACGTCAGCGTTGCTGTTCTTGGCGCCTGGACGATACTTCACAGTGAAGTCGAACTCCTGCAAACTGATTGCCCAGCGTAGGTGTTGCCCTTGGAGATCGGCCTTCTCCATCAGGGTGGTGAGCGGTGTGTGGTCGGTCACCAAAGTGAAGTGGACTCCATGCAAGTACTGCCTCAGTGTGCGCACTGCCCATACCACTGCGAGCATCTCCCCTTTGAAGCTGGCGTACTGTCTCTCCGTTTTACTCAGGGATCGGCTGATTGCCATACAAATGTACTCCTTTCCATCATCGTCCTTCTGGCCCAGCACTGCGCCAATGCCATAGGTGCTCCAATCGGTGTACAATATGAGGGGTCTGTCGTAATCGATAGGCCTCAGGCACCTCCCAGAACAGAGAGCATCCTTAAGTTCTTGAAGTGCTCGGTCTTGCTCCTTCCCCCAGGCTGCCTTGATGTCAGTGACCTCCTTTTTGAGCAGGTCATTGAGAGGGCGGGCCATCTCAGAGTAGTTTGGCCCCCCTGGCTCACCCACCAAGCCCTTATAGTAGTTCATCATGCCCAAGATCGAGCGGAGCCCAGTCTTGTCCTGAGGGCTTGGAAGCTCCTGGATGGCCTTGCATTTGGCTTCTTGCGCGCCAATGGAGTTGTGACCAATGCGATAGCCCAGAAAGTCCACCGTGGCTGCACCAAAGGTACTCTTGCCTGCATGCAAACGGATGCCAGCGTCCCCCAAGGTGCGAAGTACGTCCTCAACGTCCTTCAAATGCTGCTCAGGCGTGGAATCCGTATAGACCACTACGTCATCGACGTACGCCACCGTGCAATGCTGCAAGTGCCGTAATTCGTAGTCCATGATTCTTACGAACGCAGAAGTAGCTCCAGCTGCACCAAAAGGCATCGAGGTGTATTGGTACAACTGATTCTTCCATCAAAACGCCGTCTTGCTCCTGTCCTCTTCCGTGGCCATGGGAATCTGGTGGAAAGCTTTGGTGGCATCCAGCGTGGTCTTGAACTTAGCCTTCGCCACCTTCTGGTAGAGCTCCTCTGGTCGGTGCGGCAGCGTATTGTCTTTGAGGGAGTGTCGATTGACACCCCTGAGGTCCACGCAGAACCTCGTCTGGGTCCACAGGCCAGTCTCGTGATCTTTCTTGCCAGCTACGACCACGTTGCTCGCATGCCTGCAATGCTTGGCTGCTGGCTCTATAAAGCCATACTCCAAAAGTTCCTTGCAATGAATATCGATGATTTCCTGCTCGCCCGGACTGTACTTCCTGGGTCTCTGGTAGGCGGCCTTGGATTCGTCTACGAAAGGAATGGAGAACGTGTTGTGCTCCGCTTTACCCTTGTAGCCTTTCAGATCGTGAGGACTGTTGGCAAAGGTGGTCTTGCACCTGCGAAGAACATTCCGCATTTCCTCCCAGTGCTCCTCCTTGAAGTCAGGATGTCCTCCAAACGTGGCATTGAGCTCAGTGTCGAGCCACGCTGCCTCGTCCTTGGTCACTGTCGTGTCACCCAGAGGTTGAAGCTCGTCCAGCACGGTGTACGGCAAGACCTCATCCTGCTCCGCGACATTGGCCACCCAGCCAGGCTCCCATTGCCTTGAGGATTGCTGAGCCTCCCAAGAAGTGCAGGGGGACGAACCCCAGGCGCTGCGTGTGGGTGACGTGACACCATACGTGGGCGCACACTCGGTCATCTTGCCAGCGACCCACAAGATTCCGCACAAAAGCAGAAAAAACCGCAAAATTCGATTGAAATGCGCTGCGGCTACCGGCGAGTTCGAAGCGAAGAAGCACGCCATGATTCTCCACCCCCCGTGTGCAAAGCGAGTACTCCCACCAGCAGCAGCGAAGACCACGACTGCAAGGACAAGCGCCATGTAGGCGGCTTGTGCGACGCGGTGAAGGCGGAGATTGCGTCGGAGCTGTGCCCAGCGCGCCGCGAAGCGAGGCTTGTCCAATCTGGCGGGCAAAGCGGGCAGGCGCACGCGGCCCAACAAGAAGACTTGGGACAAGCGCAGGGTCGGAACGGTCCATCCACGGCCATGCTGAACGTGACCGGCGTCCAGCGGGCAACGCACGCGACAGGAGCAGTGGCACGCCACGTCCCCAGCGTAGATGTCGGCACAAACCCAAAGCCAGGCGAGGACCACGAAGAGGAGGACGATCGCACACCGTGACCAGCACGCCAAGGAAACGACCACCACCCGAAGGGGCATCACCATCCAATCCCCCGCACGCACACGGTGCATGCCAGCATAGACGCCTGCGGCGCGCAAGATAAGGAGCCCAACGTACCAAACGTAGGCGAGAGCCCATAAGACCCAGACGCCGTAAGATGCACGAAGGGGGTAACGTCGAGCAGTCGACCACCATACGGGCAGCTGGCGCAAAAATGAGGCCACGAAACGTCTCCAACAAACTTGAAAGGGGCACCACGACAAGTGCCAAGCTACTGCCTCCCACATCGCCCATACGGCGACCATGGGAACGGGACCGCGTCCCAACCACCACCAAACCACTGCACTGCCTGCAAACGAGATACACGCTCGCAGGACACCTGGCCGCAAGTGGACCGCCCGTGCAGGCGGCCCACGGCCACAGCGTTGGTCGTTCACCAGGGCCACCCGCCCGCTGCGCCCGGGGAGCCCTGCTGAAAATGCGCCTGCCTCCGCGCCTCACGCTGTTCGTCCGTATGGCGTTCGAACGCCTGCGTCTCTGCGCTGCATATAGAAGCAGCTGGAGAAGGAGGACACCGCGACGTGAGATCGGCTGGCATCCTGGACGCCCTTGGTGCATGAACGACATGGGTAGCAGCCCCATGGCGATCGACAGAAGGGGCAGACGAGCGTGCAGCACCGCCCGCGCCCGGCTGTTGACGTGCAGGGGGGTCTCGAACCTCGTGCACATTCCTTCGCGAGGCCGTATCCATGTGCTCGGGTCTCTCGGCCACGCGAGCCTGACGGGCGGGCGGTGGCGGCGGCGGCGGCGGCGGAAGACGCAGCGCCTCCAAGGCCCCCAGGGCTGGCATCAACCATGGCGCGGCCGAATCCCTGGTCCCCCATTGCAAGCACGTGAACTTCCGGTCGTCCCGCTTGAAATACTCATTCGTGAACTCAGCATGCCAAGAAAGACACCGCTCGTCCTCCAGGAAGACGTAGTACACGGGCGTGGCATTCGGGTGCGCCATGCAGCGCAGCACGTGCGCCGCCCCAATCTCCACGTAGCGACACAGCGCGAACGCGACGTTCCGCGCATGACCCCCCGGCAACCTGTGCCCTGAGTCACGGTGCGACAAATCAGCCCAGGCTGAAACCATGGCCTCCAGGAGGCTGGAAGACGTAGTCTGTCCCCCAAGAGGGAGACGCCAGCCATTGTTCCCGCACGCGATGGTCTTGTTATGCTTCTTCTCAACTTTGCTGGTGATGCCCGGATGCTTCCGCAGCCTGAGACCCCGCTCCTTGTTGCACACGCCAAGCTGGTACATGACGCGCTGGCGTCTGCACCGATCATATAACGTTATGCCAAACCGTATCATAAAGACAGTGAGGTTGCGGCGATCCTTCAAGGCTTTCACCTCCTCCACGGACAGGAATTGGCACACCGAACTAACGGATGCTGTGGCCATTCGTGTAGCGTCGTAATCTGACTCTGCCGGAGATGGAGGCACCCTCCTAGGAGCCCGAGGCAGGCGACCTGCCCGCGGCGGACTCGGAGGCGTAGGAGGTGGGCCCCCCGAAGAAATTGATGGGGAATCACGCGGAACACGGACGGAGTCCGCCTACGAGCCAACATTGGTCATGGCAGGCGATGCAGAGGGCGACCTCCCACGAGGAGGGCTGCTGTCAGGATCTGACGACACCAAATCCTCGGTCCCATGGCCGCTGGACGAAGGCGACGGAGTACGGCAGTACGCGATGTGCGCGAAGCGCGGTGGCGAATGGTCACTGGACCTGGCCCGAGACGGCCCCGCGACAGCTTGAGACGGTCGTGCAATCTGCGACGAGCGAGGTGGCGAGTGGCTGCTAGACCTGGCGCGAGATGGCCCTGCGACAGCCCGGGATGGTCCTGCTCCTGCGGCAGGAGCAGGTGGCTGCGCAGGGGCTCGCTTCGTGAGCCTGAAGTTGACCATGTTGTTGGGCGGTGGTGGCCTACGCTCCGCATCTGCATTGAGTGCATCATGGCCCTGCTGCCTGGTGTTGGATGCCTTGAGCATTTTCCTCATCTCCCCCAAGCGCACGTACTCCTGAGCAGCGGCATTCTGGGAGAACACCCTACCAGTTCCCCCAAGACCATCCCCCACCGGGTAGTACTTGGTGCTCGAGCCCAGAGAGATGAGCTCCAGGGGTGGCGCTACGTTGCCATATAGATCGTACTGTTGGAGGATGCCAATCGAGAGGGACTCTATGTCCACCGGGCGAAGGTACCTGAGCAGCTGGTACATCCAGACACCAGCGCTCTCGTACCAATGAGGGAGCTGAAGCTCATCCAGCAACTCCTCACTGTTGTACACGCGCGCATGATCCAGCGTGCAGCGCATCAGCTCGAGGTGCTGCGTGGCTGCACTCGGTTGTACACAGAGGACACGCTCCTTCAGATCCCACATGAGGGTGCCAGCGACCTCACCACTGGGGTATGTGAACAGCTCCTGGAGCGTGTGCTGCAGTCGCTGGATTGAGTTGAGGCTATCGAGCGCTCTGCCTTGCTCTCTGGGCTTGACGACGTCTTGCTTGTTGGCAGGGGATGGCACGTGTGTCATATAGCTCCCCTTGAGCACCCAACGGTCCTTATTCTCATCGTGATCCAACTTCTGGTCCACATACAGCCAGTTAGGGGGCATCAGCTGGTCCACCATCACCCACTTCTGCTCGAGGCAGCGGACGAACTCCACACAGACATGCTCCCGGGAAGGTTTGGCTGGCATGTCCTCAGGGAGATCTTGAAGGATGCGGCAAAGACGCGCAACATGGTGCCGGTCCAGGTACAGTCTCTGATCCGCCCAGTTGTGGTCAAGACGAACGTCCAGAGGCGGACGAACCCCAGTCAACTGGCCATCGGTGACCCACTTCGCGCGCCCACCCACCCAGGGGTTTGGTGCTGCGTAAAGTTGCGCAAGCATGCGCTCCGACACTGCCAGCTCGACGGGCGCCAGTAACGCCAGGTGGCTCCTTCGACCTCCTTCAAGCGAACATGTGTGAACGCGAGACCTCGCCTCGATCTCTGCGCGTGTGGCGACTCGGGGTCTAGGGGGCGCAGCAGATGGCTCTGACGAAGGCAGTGGTGACCCCACCGGCGACTCATAGCCGTCAAGGATGTCAAGGTATGGCTTACGCGAGGTCGAGTTTACACAAAACTTCTGATTTTCTAGATCGTGAGATATAAGCGATTTAAGTATCCGCTTAAGTATGGTTAAGTATGGGAGATAACTGAGCGGTATCGAGCATAACTTTTTAATGCCTGGGTCAATTGTATACCCGGAGCGCGCAATATGTTTAGATTGCTTTGAGCGACAGGTTTATCGAATAAAAATATTTTCGGAAGTTTTGTGTAAAGTCGACCTCGCGTAAGCCATACCTTGATGTGCTCAGACCGAATCCCAGAGGCAGCAAACCTCTCCTCTCTCGTGCTCAGGGGTGGGCACCCTAGCCATTCGCACTCCGTCTCATGCCCAAAGATCTCCGATTGCAAACATACCACTGGGTCCATCCTCCTGGGCTGGTGAGGATGCTTGGGTGTTGTCATGTCGACCAGCGGAAGAACCACCTGAGCATCCATGCCCAAAATCGTCGGCGCATGCGACACGGCCACGCAACTTCCCAACTTGATGTCAATCATCAGGGAATTCTTCAACGGCCCAGTGCCTATCAACAGGTCCCAGGAGTTCTCGGCCTCGAAGGTCACGAAGGCGTACAACCGGTGAAGCGTCATGTGCGGCGTGCCCGCAGCCAAAATGACGTCCACGTAGCAGTAATGGGTGAACTTCGTGGGACTGTTGTCACATCTGGTGACCTTGGCGCCGGTGCTGGCTTCATAAATTGTGAGACCCAGCCGCCTTACAACAGAGATAGAGATGATGTTGCAGTTGGCGCCGGTGTCCATGAGGATTGCCCGGTATAGCATAAGCTCACCACCAGATGACACCAGCGCCAGCCCCTCATACAGGGTAGCATTCCGCAACTTGCAGATGGGCTGCACCTGAGCCATCAATAACACCTGCTCGTTGGTCAGGTGCTGCGTCATCTTTGCCCTCAGTGCGTCGTAGGCGGAGGTCTTGATGGTGCCAGCTCGTACATGTCCATGGTCACTGAAGTCAACCACCCCCAGATCGTCCACGCAGGCAGCGGCTGCACATCGAGCGGCGGCGCTGTCGACCACACCGTTGGGCATCTCGTCCAATGGCACCTCCTCGGTCGCGCAGTGTCCTGAACCATCTGCCTCCCTTCTTACTCCTTGCGTCGCTGTGGCGTGCGTGTCCTCCAGCTCATGCTCGTTGACCTCGGTGGGTTGTTCGGTTGCATCATTCGGATCCTTGCCCATGAGCTCCTCCAGCGCCAAAAGGTTCTCGATGTCCTTCGGGAGGTCGATGGCGTTCTGGGATATCAGGATGGCAGCAATCTGCGAGCAGGCGCGCACGGAGCTGCGAAGATTGGATGCCAACAGGTGGACCTTCCTGCTGAGTACGTCGGGAGGAACGGCTCTAGGCACCTGAGCGGCCCTGTCGAACTCCTCCGGCGTCTTGACCTGGAAGCCCCGCATCTGCTGAGTGCTGCCCAAGGCGACAGCGGCACTGGCCTGGAGACTCGGTGCGTGATCGATGCCAACACCATGACCACCTTCCAGCCCACCCCCAGCAGGGCAGTCCTGCTCATCCTCCTCGTATTCAGCCTGTTGGGTGAAGTGGGAGTCGTAATCAGTCTCCGCATCACTGACCTCTGATCGGGCCTGTGCATCGGCGATCTTGTCATCCTTTGGAGGTGACCCTGCCTGGAGACCTGTCAATTCTGCGGCGAGTTTCTCTTTAACCTCGGCACTGGCAGCCACTTGCTGCTGCTGCTGCTGCTGTTGCTGCTGCGGCTGCTTCTGCTTGGCCTCAGGGAGCTTAAGCCACTCCTTGGTGGTGATTCCCATCTTGTGCTTATCAAAGCGGTGTGCGATGTTGTAGGCACGCATCTGGGCATTCTTGACCTCGTCCGGCCACTTGGAGTTCTGCCTGTCCTTATGGAAGTTGGGCGGCACCCGGGCCTCACGACACCCCGTGTAGCAGCGCTCTGGAGAGTGGGGCAGGCGCGTGAAGCACCAGTCACACTGGAACTTCTTCGAAGCATCAGGTGGTGGCACCTTGCTGTAAGAAGGTTTCTGACGCTCGGCATTGTTCGCTTCCCTCGCAGGTTTCTTGGCGTCGTCGCCACCATGCTGTGCTTGATCCTTCTTCTTGGGGTCCCTGCGTCTGTCCCCAGTCTTGGAGGCAGAACCCGAGCGCCTCATGGCTGACACTAGTGCAGCCAGGTCAAGCCCCATCTGCCTGGCCTCGTAGCAGGAGTACACGCAGTTGAGCCTACGAACCAGCTCCTGCTGCAGTGTGAGAGCCCAAGCCTCCGCATCGTTCTTGAGCTTGTCCTGCACCTCCACGATCACCTCCAGGTCCTCCCATGTGACCTTGTTGGGGGCAGGATGGCTGACACGCAGCTGCTCGGACACGCGATCTCGGTATTCTTTGATGCGCAGGCCCTTAATGCATTCCTCGATATTCTGCCTGACGACGGAGTCCTCCACCCTCCTGCCGGTGTTGAGAGCTGCCTCCCTACGACGACAGCTCTTCACGTAGGCGAGGCCGTCCTGCTCGTTGGTCTGCGGCTTGGCGATCAAGAGATCCTCCTTCTCTTTGGTGCCCTTCATCAAGAATTTAGCTTCGAGCTCTGCAACGAAAGCCCTCAAGGCCCAAAAGTGGTGAGAATCTTCAGTGCCATCTGGCCCCGTGAGACCCTTAGTGGAGGTTCCCTCGCCTGCCCACTCATCAGACGCCTCGCCATCCTCATCACCATCCTCGAACACCTTACAAACTGCCCAGGTCGATCCTGGCGCCAGCTCATGAAAAGGAGGCTGCGCACAACGCACAGATCCCTGGTAGGCATCTCTCATGGTAAGATCCTTCAGGACATGACAAGCGTGTGAAGCCATGACGCCATCCTTCAGGTAGGCAGCGCACCACCAGTCATAAGCGACTGAGGTGGAATGATCGTCCCCTGCTAGAAACGAGGGTATGCTATCCCACAATGATCTGAAGTCTGGCCTGGACTCAGCGAAGGCCTTCTTCTGCTGCTGGCTGAGCGCATGGAAAGATGCTGACTTCGTGTGCCTACGCTTCTTGGCCTCAAAAGCCCGCTGCACTTTCGCTACCATGTCCACGAAACGCCTGATGAAGAGCGCTCTGTCCTCATTCTTACCACCAGTGTACTGGAGTCTGACCTCTTCCTTGTCAAGTGAGTGGCTCTCCCTGTCATAGTAATCCATCTCGTCTACGTCGTCAAGCGCAAAGAGAAACTGGTTTGCAGGCGCTGAGGCTGCTTCTGCTGCTGCGAGTGCTGTTGCTGCGAGCGCTGTTGCTGCTGGTGATGGCGGTGCGGAGGGAGTGGTTTCTGAGCCCGACCCCTCTGCGCTCATATATTCCGTGTCAAGGTCCTGGCTGACCCGCTCTCGCGCCAGCCGTCGTGCCTCACGTTCTCTGGACTGGACAGAGGCAGCGCTTGGCTCTGCCTCGCCCTCCGTGGTAAAGTACTGTGTTGATGCTCAGCCAATGGGACCAAGGAAGAGTCCCCTTTCTCAGCGCAAAGCTCGTTCACCAGTAGACTGGAGGCTTGATTCAGACTGGCTTAGGCCAGTGCACTGAGTGCTCCTGGGTTCGCCTTGCTGAACAAGCGAAAGAACGAAACGCGTGCGGCCAGCGAACGCCTAAAGGTCCAGCACTGTGCTTCAGCGCTCTGAATCAGCAGCAGATGCAGAATATTCGTGCGAGGAAAAGTTAAAGCTGGGCCAGTGTGCTGAGCACTTCTGGATTAGCTGGGCCAGAGTTCATCAAGAGCACAATGAAAGTGAGGGCAACTCCCCGACATCAAGAATAGCACTGATACGCAGCGGTGTAAGCTAGGCCAGTGTGCTGAGCACCCCTGGATTCACAACACCACTGCTAATCAAGGGAACCATGGCTGGCATAGAAGCTCACTCCCCAGTCCAGTAAGCAAGTACCAGGTCGCTGGCAGAGTTGGGAGCTAAGCCAGTGTGCTGAGCACCCTGGATTCGCAGCACTACTGCTGATTCAGAAGGTGGCCTGTGACATGGGGGCCTCACCGGCTGACCAATACCGTAGAAAAGATAGAAGAATTCTCCAACACATTATGATAAAGCACTAGAAGGTCACTCCAGTAGTAAGCAGCACTCCAGGCTGGAAAAGTAATTAACTCTGAATCCACCAGGTAACTATGTCACACCAGGGAATATCGCTTGAAAGACCACTCAGTTGTCGCCTTCAGGGCTGATGCTGCTGCCAGTCCTCTGGCAAGCTCTTCCCCTGCTTCAGGCTTAGGCCAGTACACCAGGGGTGTCCCTGGATTAGCCGTCAGACAAGGTGGAGCTGCCCAAGAAACCGTAAGTTGCAGTTCCAGACATAGAGCAGTGATTCACTGCTGATCCACTTCTTCGCTGGTAAGTAAAAGCAGATGTCGCCGCTGATTAGCTCCTAGGCCAAGCACACCTGCCTTTCAGCTAGGCCAGTACACCAGGGGTGTCCCTGGATTCACTTCAGACAAGGTGGCCAGCTGGAGAACCCACTGGAAGGCAGTTCATCAAGGTGCACATTAGCTGTTGATCCACTCTTAGCCAGTAAGACAAGGCAGATGCCGCTGCTGATTAGCTCCCAGGTAACACACACTTGCCTTTCAGTTAAGCCAGTGCACCAGGGGTGCCCCTGGATTCACTTCAAACAAGGTGGCCAGCTGAAGGAACCACTGAGAGGTGCTCATCCAGGTGTACATTCACTGCTGATTGACTTTGTCGCCGCCGCCGCCCAAGCTCATGCCGTGCTGATTAGCTCAAAACTGGAGGACACCTGTCAGCAGCTAGGCCAGTGCACCAGGGGTGCCCCTGGATTCACTGCAGAACAGGGTGTTGAGCATATCACCGGGTAGAAGGAGGCCGCTCATGACTAGTGAATTCAAAGCTGATCCGTCGCCGCCGTCACTGGTAGCTCTTTCCGTGCAAGTACCACCAAGTTCAGGGAAGAAAAAGGGTCCGCCAGTGCACCGTGGGTGCCCTTGGAGTCGCCCGACTTCCGAATCCGCTCTTTCAACTGCTGCTGACTTCTCGCCAAAGGGCCTTTACTTCCGGATTAACACTGAAATAAAAAGCCGCTCCGCGCAGGACATTATTGTTTTGAAAAAGTATGAAAACAGCAGTAAAATGTATCCGTCAAAATTGATATTATATCACAAAATACGAATTATTGTGTACAAAAGCTGTGAGCAGAACTGTCTTAGCACTCTAGCACTGGCACGCGAACAGCCACCTAGTACTTGCGAAGGCAAAACAATAATGAGTCCACTAGCCCGACCTCCAGTCAGAGTCTACTTATATCTCAATGCTCTGTCACATTTCCCAAAATTGTAACGGGTTCTAGCCCTTAAATCTTCATCTGGCCAATGGAAAGTCATTATTCCATGCCAGCTCTAACAATGTTACCGTTCACCGCATTCTGACTGACACGTCAGCGGCAAAGGAGTCACTGCCATCTTCGTCTTATCATTCCCTGGTCATTTGATGGTGACCATATCTTCTCTGACAAGTCTGCATCTCACAGATGGTCATCTTCGCAAAGCCTGTCATGCTGTCACCACTGTCATGCGTGTCACCAGCTGAACAAACCCGGCGCGGTACCATGAAAAGCCGGCGTTTGTTACACGTTTGTCACAGAGCCTGCTACAGCAAGTGTCACAACCCGGCTAAGGTACACGATAAGCCGCGGTTTGTGACAGCCATATCATTCAAGTTCTTGAAGTAGTAATTTGATAAGGTAATATGATATGACCAATTTGGCTCTCCTTTTTTTGGGAAAGTTGAACCGCTAATTTGCAATTTGGCATTTGGGAATTTCTCAAGAATGATTGTTTTCAACACGTTTAGATCTTTTTCTTCCTTTCCATCTATATCAAAAAATAGTTTTCGTTTTGCATGAGATTGCATCACTTCATTTATGCCATGATTACTTTCTAACAATTTCAACAATTCTTGATTATTTACTTTTGTCCAAAGAGATGCTTGATGATTAGGATTTTCAGCTTTTATTGAAATTTCTTCATTCGTGTTTATGGTAGACAAGACATAATCTTGAGCCCCAAACGTTTTTGAAATATTCTTGATCCATTTGAGACCGAGATAATTAACAATAGCATGCTTACTCTTATCAATGTTTGCGAAATCCATATATACTTATATATAT